>JAVQJF010047425.1:0-15318 GCA_036023855.1 Gadopsis marmoratus
AGCTTTATCCCTCCTCCACCCAACTGTACAGTTGGCATGATGCAGTCAGGCAGGTAACGTTCTCCTGGCATTCGCCAAATCCAGACTCGTCCATCAGACTGCCAGATAGAGAAGTGTGAAACAGAACATGTTTCCACCAGAGTCCAGTGGCGGCCTGCTTTACACCACTCCATCCGACGCTTGGCATTGTGCTTGTTGATGTAAGGCTTGCATGCAGCTGCTCGACCATGTTGCCGCACAGTTTTGGTGCGGACATTAATGACAGAGCTGGTTTGGAACTCTGTTACTCAGTTATTGAGTCAGCAGAGCTTTGGCGACTTCAATGATTAAGAGGAGCGGCCCAAAACCTTTGTCTATATAGTGTAAATGATTAATTTGCAACAATTTGTATAATAAATTAGTTTTTTACCTGTTTGTAAAACGAGACTCCTTCAAGGTTATTTATCAATATTATTTATAGATTCTATTCCACATTTGTATCATTACTATTTGTTTGTATGTCACTGTGTTTTGCTGCTTCAAACAAATTGCCCCTAGTGGGATTAATTAAGTTGTTTGTATTGGATTTGTATTTTTTAAATATACTCTCCCTAATTTGTGTTCTCAAATCCCCAAATTTCCTCTCAACATGTTGGTTATATATCATATGAAGGCATTTTCCTTCTTAGTTCAGAAGGTAATAAGACAGAGTGGTTCCTCAGGTCACACTCCGGTCACTTGTAACCCTAAAATCATTGGTTCACACATACAGTCTCTTTCAGAGCAATAGTTCAGCTCTCTGACTCTGAGGATAACTGGTCAGGTGAAGCTGTCTGTCTCCTAGGAGACCAAGGTCGTGGGAGACTCCACATGGATATACTGGCTCCTCTTTGCCTCTGAGATTATGCACTGAATGTGACCTGAGGTGACACACAACATGATTTGCATTAACTTAGGCGATCGAGGTTTATTGTTTAGAATAGAATCTTCACACATCCTTAGCTGGGTGAGGAATAACCTTTTTTGGACACATGGTGAATCTCGTATGTCTGGTAAAAGGTTAAATACTCCTAGCCAGGAAGTAGCTTTTTTGAGTGTTCATTCATACAGTGTTCATTTGTACTGCTGTTCTCTATTCTGAGCTCTATTCTATGGCTCTGGGGCTGGTTGTTGGTAGTTAGATTACTTGCGAATTTGTTTGGGTATTTGCACCAATGAATTAAGCATCAAACTGGCTCCCAGATTATTACATAATCTTATGTCGGTGTTTTATAGAGAAGCCCTGTGTCCGAAAAACTATCTAAAAGTGTCCTGTGAGTCACAGTGCAATACTGAATCACTGAAGTATTGCTACAACATGAAAATCCATAACTGTCCTTTAAATGCACACTTTGCTTGTATTCTAATTATTCAGATACCATAGTGTATGGGCCTACGCCAGTGCAATAGGCTCAGTTTAGGCACTTAAAATAATTAAAGGCACATTACTTCATTTTAAATAAAGAGTATGGTTCCTATTGAAAGTTGTAACAGATGTGTGGTTGGGTTTAATTTCTACACTCCTTAATGGTACTCCCTCTTGGTGCTCATCCCTAACTGACCATCACTTACCACAAACAGTTGACTCTGTCCTGAGAGTAGTCAAACTGGACTGCAGAGCAGGCTCTCAAATCCAGGGTTCGAATGGGCTCCTCACACTGCAACGGAGACACTCTTCAGCTTACACGTACACACTACAAGTGTTTTTACCCTCTTGTTTTTTTTTACCCATTTGTTGTTTGTCTGGTGTGACAAGAAGTGACAAGAAGTAGCTAAAACGTAATGCACTGCTCTAGCCACATGCTGTAATCAAAATGATGTGGGGAAAATCACAATGTATCAAAGCTGAAGAGAGACTCACCATCTTGTCTTTGAAGTATTTGAGTTCATATCTGTTGAGTGTGAACCACCTCTGTTTCCAATTCTGCAAAAAGTTTGAAATGTGGCTGTATTTTAAATATCACCTCAGTCAGTGGTCCGTGTTCAAACACCAAAACACATGTTTTAAAAAGAGTCCTGCACCACTTACAGCTGCAATAACAAGAGTACAGCTAAAAGCAGATTTCCTGTTAAAAGCTGATTTGTGTTCAGTGAGGTGTCCCTCCCCTACAGTTCCACTTTTACCTTCACAATTGCTCCTTGTTTCACCAGATAGCCTTCCTTTGTGCCCAGCTGAAAGAGAAGACAAGTGTATTAGTATAGAAATGATTCTACAGTCAGTGAAGTCATTCACCCGGACAATTCTGGTGTATTATTTGGATCTGGGCCTTAAGGTCCATTTACTAGCTTTTTGGAGCTTTCAACCACATCTCATGGTTGTTCATCAGTGAATTAAGGTTTTGGCTCATTTGTCATGGTGTGGGTTTAGCCAGTTCAGTCTTCAAGTGACCTAAGTATGGAACTCCCATCACATGATGACACATGGTAACCTCTGGTCCAAGATGTCCTTCTTGATTTTTCTCCCTTCGCACCCAACCTTTCCATTGGATTTTGGATTACTGCAGAAAATAAGCACTGTGGCAAACAAAGGTTTATAATACTTGCATGTTTTGTTCAGCATGATAATATTCACAAATGAACATCCCTTTTGTGCTTTCTGAAGCCTGAATTACAAAGCTAATGCCAGGCCATAAACAAACTACACCAGGGTGGCATGACGTGGCCACCACTGTAGTCTCATTTAGCCATTTGTTAGCAACCGCCTTTTTTAAGACATGCAGAACAAAATGTGAAAATCTCTTAATCTTGTGTTAACCACAGACCGTATTTCATGCAAGAAACCCAGTGACCTGCAGGAAAGGGAACCGGAAGTGCACAAATGCTAACTCTTTTCCAGGTTTTAGGAGTCATGCCTGTAGCACTCTATAACATGCCCATTCTAGGAACTCTTGCTAGGTAGTAAACTAGTAATCTGCCACTGCTATTGTTAGCATCTTACTTTAGAGCAGAGAAACACACTGTTACATCCATTCCTGACACCAGTTTTTTTGGTTTTAGGTAGGCAAAAAAAAACACGAGCCTCCAAGGTCTTCAGATACAGAGAGTTGCTCTTACTACAGGCATATGCACACCACCGCTTCAAGATGTGGAGAAATCCAAAACTGCCATGAACTAGTTATGGTTGCTAAGCTATGACTGAACAATCACTGTTTGGTTGCAAGGTTTAGCAAACAATCAATTACATTGGTGAGTAGAATATATTTCCGAGCTGTTAGAAATGATGGCCAAAATTGTAATACAGACGTAATAATACAGAAATATCTTTTAAGGATGACATGCAAAGAAAGTTGAATTTGAACCCTCTTGTAGGTTATTTTGGGGACATCACAGGGGTATTTATTTTATTTTTTTGTATCAATTTGTATCAGGTGTGTGCTGTGGGTGTCGTACCGATGGTACGTTCGGCACCAGATCGTTTTCTGTGCGGCCTATCTGTATGGCTGTGTGAACCTGCACAGACTCGTAGATGGACGGCTCCTCCACGCGCCTCGGGTACGGACACTTCAGCACGATGAGGGTTCCTGGTTCAGAGGCGGGGGAGAGGTTATAGGTCTGACTACCTGGCATTTAAACATAGTAGAAAATACAACATCCAGCAACATCGCAGACATGTGTGGGGCTTTTCTCTTGTTGGTGTGGAGTTGAGATTTCATAACAATGCTGGTGCCTGTTGTAATGTTTCACGTATTTACGCAACACTGGAAAATCATCAGTTGCAAACAAATAGTATGTAGTCCTGTAATACCTCAGTCTGACAGCAGGCACCAGAAAGTTGTTCCTGATTAACCCTGAAATATACCATTTTTTATTTTAACCTTTTTCTTAACCTAAGACTTGTCTCTTTGTTATACAATAACTTCCTAATGAAAATGATGAACATTTTAATTTGTTTGGGTATATCTCCATTGAGGAGGACGTCGGGTGTCTGCCTCAGTTTGTGTGTTGACTTCTTTGTTAAACAGGTGCAGTAAATAAAAGTCGGTAAGTCCTGATGTCATCCACAAAGGACAAATAAAATATATTTATGGTGACACTGACATACACTGACACTTTCACTTTATAATAAAAAGGTACTGCCCACATTCCACATGAGATCTTAGCTTCCAAACGCAAGCCCTGGTAACCTTGTAATAAAACAATAAGTAAGTAAGTCATAAAGTAATAAAAGGTCATTAAGCCAGGATGCAGCGGTCACATGCAGACACTTTTGTGTCTGGCATGCATATGGTTAACTTGACAGAACATATATTAAAAAGCATGATAAAAGGTCATTATCCATCACACGTCTCTCAGTATCTACAGCAGATGTGAGGAAGAGGAACTCTGCTAAGACTGAATGTGAGTAAACCTGTTGGGTCTGATAACATCCCAGGCATCTTGCAGGCACACATCTTGAAAAAACAATCTCTACATCAGGATGCTGTTAGCTGATTTCATCGACGCATTCAACACAGTCACCCCCATGAAACTGGTTGGTAAGCTCAGCACGCTGGTCTTGAGTATTACACTCTGTAACTGGATATTAGGCCTCACCAACAGATCATGGCAGTCACACCTCCTCCACTCTACTACTCAACAGAGGAGCCCCTCAGGGCTCTGTGCTCAGCTCCATCTTGTACACCCCCGACATGCAGGGAACTCTGTTATGAAGTTTGCGGATGACACCACTAGCATGTATGTACATGCGTAACTATACATGTTACTAAATAAATATAATTTAGTTTTCCTTTTTATTTCTTCATTTGGTGCTACATTAATATACAGTTCATTGTTCTATTTTATTGTTTTATTCTATTCTAATTAAAAATATTTAAGATATTTAATTTACTAGATCATGATATTAAGCAGGACACACCTTAAGGTGTGTGAATGTGTGTGTGAATGGCCAACATGTAGAAAGAGCTATGTAAGTTCATCAACTGTTATTAGAAAAGTGCTATATAAATAAATGTATTATTATTATTATTGATTATTGCAACATGTTGTTTTACTGTATAAGCTGGTAACTTGCAGGACTCTTGTTAGTGAAGATCTGAAGCTCTATATACCTGTGTCACTGCCCAGCAGAGGCTGGTTTGCAAAATGGTTGACAAAGTCTTGAAGGGTGGTAAACTCGTTAAATCCAAACACGTAGACGTTGTCTTTGCGTGTCACGTGAAAATGCTTGACAGAATCCTTCGCCCTGTGTGTCAAATGATAAATAAACAATATTTGAAAATACAGTACTCTCAGAAAATGTTCTACAGTGTGACTTTTGAGTACAAAGTGCGGTAAATGACATAATGGAGATGAAGTTTAAACTAAGATCTGAGGCAATTCATTTTAACGATCCACTGTAACAAGAGATGTTTACGCTGTCACCAAACCCACGGTCCATTTCTTTCATTGAGAATGATGGTGTCATAAGAAGACTCACCTGACAGACAGGGCAAAGCAGCCTGGTCCCTCATTACTGTTTCTCATGAGATAACTTCCATCAGTGCCATTGGACAAGAGAAGGGCCTCTGCAGCATGGCGGGACAGGTCATAGTGGTACCACCTTCAACAAAATAAATAAAAAATTACTCTTTTAACTCCATTGTGAAGTCGATAGGCGTGATAAAACTGAAGATAAATGTCTGAAACAGCCTTAAAAAGCAGCAAGGAGTAGGGCTGGGCAATGCAGTTGGAATCAATATTACAATATGAATATTGTTCGACAGACATGCACAGATCTGATCTGTTATATTGGGATCAGCCTCGATGTCAATCCTTCTGAAGCAGCTCGGGTGTATGCCGGGTCCACGCTAACTGCAGGCCATAAGCCGACCAAATTTAACTTGTGAGTGAAGCGGAGAGCCAAGTCCAACTTTTGTTTAGTTGCCGCTCCTTCTTCCCCACGGACATTTGCCCTCACTCTTATTCTGCCAGCGCTCATTTGCGCTGCCTGACTTTTGCCAGCTACAGTAGTTCACTACTATCACAATGTCACCAAGCTTCTAGAATCACATATTTTCTAGGACGTGTCCCACTTTCTAGCGTTAATGGCTCTTTAGGCAAAATAAGCCAATATAAGATGTTGATGAACGACTCCACGTACAGTTAAAAGGTGATGTGTGGTTACAGCCTCACGTTACATTACACATCTGTTTCACAGTGGGGTGCTCACGTTTTAAACTTGGAAAAAAAGAAGGCTAATGGTACTGATCGCTACTCACCCTCAGTCTGGGCATGTGCGAAATTTATATTTGGGTAAAGTCAGATTATTTGCAGTTATAGAATATAGAAAAAACGGGGGCACCAATCAACACATGCACATGAAATAATCAACATGATATGCAGTGTAATTTACCATGTTTCACAGTTATGCATTATATCAAACAAAACTCTCCAAATGTGGAAAACAGAATACTCAAATTTCACAATATTAAAGTCCATTTTTGACCTTGGAAACTCAAGGTCCACTTACTAGTTATTAGTAAATGGTTTTGTATCAATATCATTATTGATTGATTGTCCATCCCCAGCAGGAAAGCTTCTGTATTTGTGCCTGACAACATGCACCTGGATGCTATTTGTAAGTACATTGCTACCTAAAAAAACAGGCCTTTGAGACGAGGAAATGAGGATCATATTTGCTGTTAAACAAATCTCAAACTGACAGATGCAAAGGAAACTGTTAAAAGGATGTGAAAGTTAATTATTTGCATGAAGTTGCTGAGAACGTCTAGAAAAAACATTTCTGCCAGTAGATGAACACAATAAACAAATGGAATGGCAGTAAAAATGACTGTGGATATTTTAAACACAGCTACAGGTTTAAACGTTTATATTCTCTCTGCAAACCATCTGGATCCTCAACATGCAGCATGACGTTTGGAGTTTTTTGGTGTTTTTACTGTTTGCTGAGTTATACGTCAGTGATGCAGTTTAACTAGACCTGCCATGAATATATATTAGTAGCAGCTATTATCTAAAACAAATATCTTAAGAAACTTACGGACTTGCGACCTCAGGGTTTTACAGGGTTCATAAAGCTTTTTAAGAGTAAAATTGAAGCAACTTTTCAAGCACTTTCAAGGTACCTAAAACAAACATTCCCACACTCTAGAAGCCTTTATGATCACATCTAAATGGTGAAACATTAAGTTTACAGAATTGCTTTATACCTACAGTAATCAATGTATTTTGTCACTTTGTTTATTTTACCAGTTGTTCACATTTTCTTTGGTTGCAGGTTTTGATCAGGATTATTTAATGCTTCCTTATTTCCTGCATAAGGGTTCAGCAGAGGACTTATATGTAGCAATGAATGAGGAGTGAACAGAAGAAAACAACTTTTTAGATCACGTTGAAAATCAAGTATTTTCAAGGAGTATATTCACATTCAAAATTTTTCCTAACTTTGAAAACATAATGGTTAAAATTAATTATTTTCCGAACTTCCAAGACTTTGTGCGAACCCTGTTTTTAACATCCGGGGCTCTGCCAAGCACCTTTGGAAGTCTGTGAACATTATCCAGAGGATGGTGGACAGGGGAGCGATTGTGTGGCTGTTCTGTGTGTTTATGTAAAGATTAGATAATAAATCTTAGAGCATAAAAACCTTCTATCGTCCCCACCAAGTTACTGCTAAAGTCAAATCCATGCTCTGTGCAGAACCTGGACCTTTTACAAACTTTTGAACTTTGTACCTTACCTCCAGGATTATTGCCTGCCTTTTAGCAAATAAGATTTTAGAAAGTGTAACAGCTACACACTGAAATAACAGAACTTAGAAGTTTTATGTTGTGGGAAAACGTCACACGATTTAACATAAATTAAAAATGATTTCCTGCTAATTCACGCCAGTAAATTATATTTGTATCCGGGTGTCAACATGTTTAAGCTAAGTTAAATGTAATTTAACATTTAAGGCCAATTTTGCACTAAAAACATCAAATGTGAAAACATAGGCATATTGTTCTGAGTAAATACATATACTGTCAGTTCAACGTTATAAGGACAAATGACAATAACTGGTAGAGTTAAAGAATATTTGTCCAAATACGTTTCTTAGTGTGAAAAAGAAATTGTCTTTAATCAAAGTCTTTGTCAGAGTCAACTTCATTGTCACTTACTTAATATGTGCGATACATAAAGATGATGAGGTAACGTTTCACAGTCCCAGTGTTCTTTAAAATATATATAGTAAACAAAGACAGACGTGTGTGGGAATTTAAGAACAATATAATATAATGATAATATGATATTAATCACTGTGAAATGTTGCTATATCAAGTTGGAATGTTTAAAGTCATTTAGACGCTGTGTTATTACTGTGGTTCTGTTTCATAGTTTATAGCTTTTAAATTAACAGGTAGATGCCATCCGACAGTTGTCATAACTTGGGACAATTATTTACCTACATGCACGTTTCCTACACATTATTTAGCCATTATCCTTCCTCGCATTTATATTCTCCCGCCAGCTCCCGCCAGCACATTTCTGGACAGGGGATTTCAGGGACCAGGGGACAAAGTTTGCGAAACACGAATAGCCAATCCGAACAGGATGACGGAGGAATTCCAATTCACCTCTTGTTGATGTCGCCAAAGCTTGCAGTGAATTTTAGACCACGCTTACAGTGTTCAATAAACACACATTTAAGAAATTCCCAAACAGAATATCACACTAGATAAGACTATTTAATACTTTGTATTAGTATATATGAATTTGATTTACGTTTTAAGACTCTTTTAAGCACCATCCATGTGGTCAATAAAGTAAATCTAGTAAGAGGCCATATAATAAGAGGCTACTCATTCTGGCAAGTGCTAATAATGTAGGATGGCAGGAAACTATTTAGCAGTCTACGGTTTTGTAAAAAGCTCTTAGAGGCCTATGCTACAAAAAGTGTGTGTGAATTAGAAAGACTACTTTGAATTGCATGATTGTGGTGGGCTATGGAGTCTGGTGCAGCTGAAAAACAGCGGAATAGACCAAGATGTCTTACCACACGGTCTCTAACTCGTCGGCGCTCACGTCGTCGGTGGACGCATCACTGTGGAAACTCATCTGTGCGGGAGGATTCAGTCACCGCCGCAGAGCGCTGCGATCATCTGGACGCAGAAGCGAAAGCTGCCAGTTTGTGTCAGACCCGCCTAAGAGGAAATACGCTTTGCTGAGACCAGATTAGTGCGTGTGCACGTTGTTGGGTGCTTTCCCTCCGCGTTCATGCTCATGGCGAGTGTGCACGTCCCCCTGCCGCTAAACATTCCAGAGCGCCACGGGAACACACGTGGCAATAACCAATCAAACAGCGCAATAGAAATGACAGCAGGAGCCCTGTGTTGCTGGACGTTCAGCATGTTACCTGGTTATTTCTGGAAATCACAAACCTGGATAAATGACGTCACCACATTTTTAAATCACCTTTTTTAAATCACTTCTCCTTAAAGCCCATTTTTATAGACTTGCTTTCATGTGATGTCATCTGTATATTGTATCTTGCTTTTCTTGCTTTCTGTTTTATTGCTTTCTGAGGATCCTGTTTTTACCGTCTCTGTCAAAGCACTTTGTAAAATCTGTGTTTTAAAGGTGCTATATAAATAAAGTTTATTATCATTATTATTTAATTGTGACATGTAAAGTGACAGATTTCTGTGTGAAAACAAATGACACAAGCAAATCAGATTAATTTCACACATGCTTAGCTGGAAAGTAAAATGTCTAGTCAAGATGGGTCCAATCCTAATCCTAATGTTTGTTTGATCTTAGATATACTTTTATTTCTATGGGGAGTTAATGTCTGTCTAATAGATGTAAATACAGCAATGTCACACAAACTGCGTCATCATGGCAGGTGACACAGACACAAAGGGTTTGGAGTTGGCATCTATTTTCAGAAACCGCTTCAACCAAATATACTGCACTGATCTTATCAATTTGTACCCAGAATAAGGCAACAAGAATATTCATTTTTCTCATTCAGCTGAGAAATGGAGCTAAGTCACCGGGCAGAAAATCAGCAATGAAGCAACGTGACTTTTGAGAAGAACCACTTGCTCCATGTTAGAATCCTCTTTCTAATTCGGGGACACGTAAAAAAACAATCAATATGCATGGGTTTGCAAAAGCATTACTTAGTATACTTTCCAGTCAAAAGCTACCTCACCGACCCTTAACGTGCTGCCATGGCAGGAGCATTACACACTTGTCAATAATAAGGCTGCCTTAAACCTAATAGCGACTAATTGAAAATAGCTCTAGTCCCTGAAGCATCATACAGTACACTGTAATTTAACACATAGCTTATTCATCACAGCTAAGACCACAGCTGTCACCTGGCTAAAAGACTGATGACTCAATCCACTGCATAAGGCTGTTGAAAACAAGGAGTTTTAATGTTTTGTATTTAAAAAACAACAAAAGTTGTTACATCCCCGTGGTTTTTGTCTGTGTTTCCTGTTTCATTTGAAATATCCTTCCTGTCTGGTCTGTTCAGTTCCTGCCCTCATGTCTCATTTATTAGCCACACCTGTTCCCCATTATGCACCTGCCCCTGACTCCCTCCTTAGCCACTTCCCTTTGTATACCAGCCCCCTTTCTTTGTGCGCTTGTTGACTCACAACAGTCCTAACTTTCCCAATAACATTCAAATTTACCCTTACAAAAGCATGTGAAATAATACATTTAAAATATAATATCCAAGATGTCGTATGCATTCATATACGATGTGAATATCATCACATGTGAAATAATATTGCGCTGTATGTGATATTAAATATTTATACATTCACATGTGGTGTCTCAGATTCCACATTTTAAATTCAGTTGTCCAACATGTGTCTGTATTGCATTTGAAGAGGTTCTCCACATCCAATCAACATGTGAAATATATTTCATACAATATAATTAACTTGCATGCTTGTTTTCTAAGACTAAATATACAATTCAATTCAGTTTAACTTATAAAGCGCCATATTTATATCAAAATTATCTCATAGCACTTGGTCATATAGAGCAGGTCTAGACCGACTCTTTATGTACAGCGACCCAACAATTCCCACCATGAGCAGCAGTAGGAGACAGTGGCAAGGAAAAACTCCCTTTTAACAGGCAGAAACCTTGAGCAGAACCAGGCTTCATATATCTAACCTCCCCCCACATTACTAAAGGCCCTAAATTTCCAGAAAGAGTGCGACATGATCTGTGTCCTCACATGCGACTTACACAGTACAGTTATACCGCATAGTCTCTCCCAAAATACTATAAATTCTTATTACACATAATGCACACCCTGACCATGTGTCTCCTGCTTGGTCCAGCTGCTGTGGGAAACAGGGCTGGTTGAAGCAGTTTCAGATGTCTTTCCCATCAGCCACCTGCTCCGGGATCCTGAGACAGAAACTTGCTTCCAACCGTCTTGGCCCAAGCTGTTGCTGGCACATCCGATACAGGGTTCCTGAGGCTTCCGCCAATCATTACAGTGAGTTCAGTAGACTTGGGGATATGGAGTATAGATTTCAGAGCAATAATGTGAGATATAAAATGGCAAATAATCTAACAGTAAGTCCCGGGTTCTTTGAGTATCATAGAAGATTGATTTAAAATTACGGTAATAAACACAATTGTTGTCTAGCCAGCAGTGATAACATATTTAAAGACATTCTAATATTAGTGTAGATAAAGGTATAAAAGATGATTTGGCTTTGCAGAACCTAAGATGTGCGTTTTGATCCCTGAGTGTAAATGACGGCATTCATAGAGCACTTTTCAACCTTAGTGGACAAAGTACTTTACAATTGGCCTCTTATTCACCTTTACACACAAACACACGGATGGCGGTGAAGCTACCATGCGAGGTGCTACATTTCTAATTCATTAAGCACTAAATTTGACACTTAATGGCCATACCAGTGGTTCTGCATGTTTTAGTCTAGTCTATGTGTACTTTACATCGTTGTTAACCATTTTGAAACCATGCTGCGCCATTTAAAAAATGTGAATGTAGTCTTTCCACCATTCCAGGCATCAGCTTCCACACACTCTTATACAATATGAAAACCACTCTCGAAATCCGTTGGTGCAATTCATCACGGTTAACATCAAGTCTGAAGTTGTTATTTGTACAGTGAACATTATCAGTAAGAGATCATGCAGTACAGACCTTTCAGATCAAACTGCACTTAAACTGAATCACCATGTAAGAATAATGTAAGCTAATGCAGATGTGATCTTCACTGCCCTGGACCACACGACTCCAGTGCCTTTCAAGAGTTTGCAAATTAATTTTCCAGTTTTTACAGAAATCAATGGATGATTTCCAGTGACGGCATGTGAAAATGGAAAGTAAAGATGATTTGTTATTATGGAGGCACAACTTGCAAACACAGCTCCGCTAACACAGCCCTTTAATAAGTGACCACTGGATATTTGGTGCATTTGTTGCAACAGTGTCAAAACCTAACAGCAGTTTGCTGTGCTGCAGTATAGATGAGAAAAGACCAAACATACATTTTATATGGTTCAACTGCGAGATAAAATATTAACATGAAAAGAGTGAGTTGGAAAATATCACAAACTGGGGGGTGCTGGGAAAAAAACAAAACAAATCACATTTAAATCTTTAATTTGATTTATGCTTGTGGGTGCAGGCAGCTTGAGTCTTTGTTCATTGATGCAGTATCGTCATGTCCTTCATGTATAGATGTAAACTGCAGACATTGGTGAATATTGATTACAGCAACACAAGGACAGCAAATAAACAGACGGGTCCAAAATCAAGTCAGTATGACTCAGTGATTAAGTCTTCATTTACCCCAACTAACCTCACCTGCGCTGGTGTTAGCATTGCAGAGAGAGCAGCTGATGAGGTAAACAACAGGCAGTAACATCTCCGTGAAATTACATATATCTCTACACACTGTCCACAGCTCACCAGACTGCAAACACATTCAAACAATTGCAAGCATGCCAGCGTGTCTGTTCATCATCCGACAGTGTTGAAAGCTCCAAAATACGACTCAGTCGACAAAAGTACACACAAAACGTAGTATACAGCAGTTACCAGGAACTGATGAGACTATGATCCAGACACCTGGATCACACACAGCAGTGGTACTGGTACTACCAGTAGGATCAGCAGGATGTCACTGAGGTTTGTCTTGAGCATACCTGCCCCCTTGTGGCCAGAAGCCATTTGTTACAGCTTTAATGCTCTATTCTGATTTATTGGCGAGGTCAGATTTTTTTTGTCAGTTGTTCATGACCCATGTAATAATTGAATATTACGACTGTGACACTCATCTGAAAGTGAATCAATGAAGCTACGATTGGACTAATTTCATTGCACATGGAGGAGACTATGAATTTTGACAAAATGATAAGAGTGCCAAGATTTTAATACTGGCTTTTAGTCAAGTCTACCACTTCACTGTCCTTCCAGTGAACACTTGTGTCGCTACACAACATGGGGTGATGATGAATATCAAGACGGAATGATGAAAAATAAAAGTCATGTATAAGAAATCCAATCTGATTTGGTCACTTTCACCTGCAGTGTGAATGTAGCCTTGATGGTGTGTATCAATCCAGCAGATTTCCTGTTATATCTGGCCTGGCGCCTCACAATTTTAACTGAAGCACCAACTGAAGTCCAGTAGAGGCTGGTAAATAAAGCTGATCATTTCCAGTTCCTTTTAAAATACTATCTAAATATTTTACATGATTTTCATGTTTGACAGCTTCTGTTCCCGTAAATGCTTGGTGAGAACAGACGCTCGCCATTCTGATCCATCCAGTAACAACATGTCCAATTTAAACATGGTGTTTTCTTCATAGCAAATCAGTCTCACCAAGAGTTCCTTGGCTGTTGACATGAGGCGAAATGAGCCGTCTGTCAGTAGAGCCTATAAATTGGTGCGAAGTAGAAAAGTGCAACAGAGAGGAAACATCCATTCTGCTAATGACATTAACTGAAATCCAGAATGTCAACACCAGCCGTCATTTCTGACGTTTTAGGTCGGTCTTCACCTAGCCAGGTCCTACGATAGACTGGTATGACTGTCTGTGTATGTGTGTGTGCACAGAGGAACGTCAGGACACCACTGAGGCTGTGCTGGGCTCCGGGCCGGTGTTGTCGGTACACACTGGCAGCCTGTTGACTCTGGAGTGGCTCAGGTTCCAGCGTTGCATCCTCCTGCGGTACTTCTCTGAATCCGCCTTGTCCATCTGAGGAAATTTGAGCGTAGCCGAGGGGTGTAAGGTGTTGTGCAGGGCCCGAAACAACAGCCTGCAGGGGAGAACGCACAGGACAGTGTGAGCATCAGTCTATCTGTCAGCAGTGTGGCTTCACATGGATCAGTAAATGATTAACTACGGTTGTATTTTTTTCACTAATAACTTGACTAATAGCTATACACTGCTGTATAGCTTGGGGCCAGACCCAGGTGTCCTTTAAAAGTAAGCTCGTCTGTTAAAACCAGTAAGAAGCTGAGCTGCTGCGTTCTGAACTAGTTGGAGGCGAGAGAGTAACTTTTGGTTTATGCCAGAAAGCAGGGAGTTACAAGAGTCGAGTCTCGAGAAAACGAGTGCATGAATGGCTTTTTCCAGGTCTGAGTGTGGAAGCATTGTTTTGATTCTGGAGATGGTTCTTATTTGATAAAAGCAGTACTGGACAACTGCTTTGATCTATGGTGCAAAGTTCAAATCTGAATCAAATATAACTCCCAAATCTCTGGCAGGAGGCTTCACATTAGCTGATAAAATGGACCAAGGCCACTCTCAATGAGACTGACAGGGTTTGAGGGGCTGATCAATATGATTTCTGATTGAGTTACTTAGCTGACGAAAATGTTGTGCCGTCCAACAGTTGACACCATTGAGACAGTCTAAGACAGCAGCTCGGCTATTCATATACCTACATAATGCTGAATTTACTAGTTAATTAAACGCGACAACATTATGATTTCTGTAATAAGAGAAGTCTCAGAAAAGAACTAAAAATGCTATATAAACAGTTGTATTGTTATATTAGATTTCGTTAATAGACACCTGATTCTTAATGACAGATCATGTTACATTTGTGTTTTTACCCGTCTTTAGTTCCTTGTCCAATGTTCGAATGTCTTTTTACAATTGTCAACTGTTGGTCAAAGTATAGATGAAATGATTCATTCCCCCCCAGAAAACACGTAGCGATGGTACAGTAGTTTGTTTCATCCCTGAGGATTCTCTGCCGACCTTTCTCTCAGGCTCATTACGGTTGGTTGCCAAGTAGGCTGCACTGACATGGGACCCAACCTGTGTGTGTGTGCATTCCCTGTAGTGTGTGTATAC
>JAVQJF010047450.1:0-16894 GCA_036023855.1 Gadopsis marmoratus
AATTGTTGGGTCTGTAGATATAGAGTTGGCTTGAACTTGCTCTATATTTACAAGTGCTATGAGATAACTTTGTTATGATACAGCGCTATATAAATAAAATTTGATTTGATTTGATTTGAAAATACCTCAGGTTCTGTGTTTGCTTTGCTTTGCTTCCCTGAGCAACACCAAAAGGTAACTCCTTGACACACGAGCTCCCGTAGTGACAAAAAAAACAACTCTGTTCTCAAGACACCCAATGAGTAATATTGTGATCAATTGTATCAAAGGCAGCACTGATAGTTAATAGAACTTGTTGGCATCAGTGCTAACCCCAAGATCGCTGACGACTTTGGTGAGGGCAGTCTCAGTTCTGTGATATTCCCTGAAAACTGACTGAATCTTTTCTAAAAGTTTAAAGGCTATTCACCTTTCACCCAGAGAAATTCAAGCAACACATTAATATTGTTTCCTTATACATTTATTACAACATTTTAAATAAATTCAACATTTTAAATAAGTTATTTCCTATGTTACAATAAATAGCCATATTTGTTCTCCCTCATTCTTTAAAGGACAATGAAGTGGTAAATATCCGACCCTGTTTAACATTAAAGGCCCCACCACGTCTGCAGTTTAATCTTCTTCCTCCAGTCTCTTGACTGCTTTGAATTTGTTTGCTGCAGAATATACATTATGATCAAATGTTATGGTTTATGTTGTTTTTTATTCCCCCAATGAGAGATAACACTGAAAATGGTGGCGACAATGATGAAGATGATGAAGACGAGTGAGTTCTTGGGGCTCACACTGGCGACTCAGACGGTGCAGATTTTATTAGCGGTGCTGATTTCATACACCTGGGGGGGGGGGGGATAATCTGTATTAGAACGTATTCTCTTATTTTTGGTAAACATTCAAGACATTGTTTTTCACACAGTAAAATGCCAAAAGTGCAAACTTGTAACTAACTGTAAATACGTAAATACACCAATGCTACAAATTTGAAAAGTATTTTTTATAGAATTTAATCAAAGGGTAAACTTGAAAATATTCCATGACTTGATGAGTTATCTCTTGAAAACTGACTGACTCACTCATTTTAGGCATGTCCAGAGTAAAGAAGATTTTTTTTTACATAAATCTTAACATCTAAGTTCTATACCAAACGAAATGTTTGAATTAGGGCTGGGGGACACACTTGCAAAATGTAAAAATTGTTCATCTATGTTATTAATTTCAGAATTTCCTTAAAAGTTCACGCAAGTGCAACAATGAATGGAGAAAGCCTGTGGATACTCACTTCTTATATGCGAAGCAGTAAATCGTGATGGCCAGGACAAAGAAGAGCATGAGCCCCCCAAAAGTGATGCCAATCAGTTCCTCTAACTCAGGCAGGGTGCGAGTGTGATTGCTGTAGAACATGCAGCGAGGCCCGCTGTACGAGGACGTGCAGCTGCAGACCAGACAGAGAAATATGTGAGTGCATTCCACAGGTAAACATGAACCAACATGTGCACGTAGATATGAAGCAGTGTTTTACTGACCATAACTGAGACACGTTCAGGATACACAGGGAACCTATAGGCTAGGCTTTAACATACGTGTGCGTGTATGTATGTGTGATATTCTTACATGCAAGAAGGTTTGTCGTTGTCTTGGGGGTACATGCACTCTCCACCGTTTTCGCAGTAGTTTGCATTTTCGTTTCCACACGGTCTGTGTGAGCGCACAACATGAGGTTCTTCCATACTGCCTGCAGAGAGAGAGAGTGGCATCGTCATCAAATAACAAACTTTAACACAAAAATATGGAGGCCCGTTTGTGCCACTACTTAATCAACTGATTAATATAAAAATTAAGGAGGTGACAACCATTTCATGAGTAAATTAGCAAGGGTGCATAACTGATGGATACATGTTAAAACAATTTGAAAAAAACAATTTGAAAATCAAAACTGAATGAATGAATTCGTTTAATACATTCAAAAATACTGTATATATTTGTGAGTGCGTGATGACATTAGAGACCTGATTACAGATTTAAACCGTTTTTGTTATCGAGTTTGTTTGCACAAGACAAATCTTAAACCTTGTGCACACACGTTAATAGTTTGTGTACACAAGATAAACATTACATTATATCATTTTTGGGACTTTAGCTGACACAAAACTCTACATTTAAGACACTTACTGTTGTTGATCTGTGTGGTCAGAGATGAGTTATACAGAGCCGGAGCTGCTGTGGTCTGGAGGCTGTCAGTCAGCATTGCAGATTGTCCCGCTGTAGTCAGGAGAAGCAGCGCTGTCAGGGCGGAGAGGAGGGCTGGAAAACATGGAGGGAAACAGAACATATGAATTTAGATAATATGATTTGACTGTGAAATGGGTTAATTTTGCATCTTGGTACACATGATTTCTTTATCTACTTTTATGAAAAGGGCTACATCACCAAAACACACACACATTTCAATAGTATTGCTCTAGACAGCAAAACAAACCACAAAAATTTGTTTCTTCCCTCATTTTACACCAAAGTGTAAAATAGAAACCTACCCTTCTCCAGGTGTGTCTGTCTTTGTATAAACATCTTCGGTCTTCTGTCGGCGTGGCGTCTGATGTTCTCAGCTCAGCTGCTTCTGCCTGTGCGCTGTGATCATCAACAGGTTTTTGCTGAGCTTATATACTGAGCTCGCAACCACTGAAAATGCAAATCAATGAACGTAACATTTTGAAAAATGAGAAGCACTTCTGTCCAAAAATGTATTTGCATCATTTCCTTTACTTGCGCTGACTCTGCATGCAGAGGCAAAGCTGAAAGGTTGATGGTGGTGGTGGGGGCATGTGATTACGCAGAAGCTATTTAGATGTGGTTTCTTCTTTGGAAGTCTCTAAACCCACAATCCCTTGGCAGATTGACAGTTTCACACAAATGTCCCCTTTCCAGTTTTTGCTTTACAGGTGAAAGCCTCATGTTCTTCAGAAGTGATCACAGAAGGAAGATGTTTATGTAGCTGCCTCTAACTTCACATATGAGAGGTGAAGAGAGGATGCATGCAAGACACATTCATCTTGTTTTGTTTGCACTAACAGTTTGAGAGTAACGCAATTGTCTTGTGCATGCTGCAGAAATGACAATAAAGCAGACTTTGACATACTGTGCATGACAGACACACAGACAAGCATTTTTTACTGAATGGAAAAGTCGGGATTTCCAGTGTAGAGAAAGGTTTCTCCTGTCGGTCAATGGTCAACATAAAAAAGTGACGCCGCAATCTTTTTTAAACTGTATGCTTGACCCATTGAATTAATTTCCTTTGTTCTCTCAAGAATTTGTCAAGTAATATATGTGATGAATTACAGCAAATCTGAGATTAAAAAAATCATACATAATCAGGTATGCATGATTCAAATTTCCATTTTCTACATAACCTATAATAGAGCAGAACAATATATCTACTAAACTAATAAATAACCTGCTAAACACATCACAGACATTCTAGCCATTAATAAATGCTTATTACTGTATGCCTTCACACGGACCATTGGAGGGGTCTCTGAGGAGTTACAAGGACAAAGTAAGTGTCATGCTGGACAAGGACTTTCAACAACCTGGCAACCCAACACTTATATGATATATACTCAACATTACCAATGTCTTTCATTACAGCTATTAACCCTTCATAAATTTCTAGTGCCTCGCTAGAAAGTGACGCTGCAATCTTTTTTAAATAATCTAATAATAGTTTAATGGTTTTAATTTGCTAATTTTAACATTCAGGGTCAATGTGGCTTTTTACAGGAAGAACTGTATGATGCATGACATTCTTCTGGCAGCAAAATCACTTTGTGGAGAGTAAACAGATGAAGGAATTGGCAGTTCTTGGATATAATTTCCATCTGTGGTTCCCCTAGCTTGGTTATTCAATAGGTGTCGAGACTGAAATCTAGACCAACAAAGTGGACCACGGTACCAACATTGACATCTCTAGAGCCGCAACAGTACAGCGGCTAAAAAGAAGAGGATTTTCTTAAAGAGAAGCTTTTATAAATTAAAGTTTTCTTGATTGAAAGTCCTCACGTTTAGCATGTTTCTGTGACCATAGTATCTTTCAAATTATTCTGATGGCTGAAGTTTTTGGTCAGAAAATAAGACCTTAAGGAAACATTTGCTTTCAGCACTTTTCTTCTTCTAGGTTTCCTGGGTCAGACACATTAAGGGAGATGGAATAAGCAGTATGCTGTGTTGTTTGATACCAGCAGCCTAATGGTTAAAGCACATACCACATAACCATAATGTCCAGCGTTTGATTCCAGCCAAGGACCTTTGTTGCATGTCATGCTCCTCTCTCTACAGTGCGGACTGTCCAATAAAAGGCAAAATGCCAAAAGAGGAATCTGTAAATCAGAAAAAGACACCGTCGTGTTGGCACAGCATTGTTTTCTTTTTTATTTAATATTCATTTTCCAGTGGATCTGGATGTTCAAAAATGAACCAAAATGACTTCAGTAGAAAAAATATTAATTTAAATTCTTAAAAAGTGAACTCTGAAATAAATAACTTAAATAAAAGATCAAAGTCAAAATATACACAAAATACATATCAAGTACGTTTTCCAGCAGGTATGTAGTCTTGAGCTCATGGATTTTTAAATAAATGTCCGTGTACTGTATGTAAACCTAAATAAATTAATGCATGTGTGTATGTACTGTATATCATTCAATAAAACAGATGGCTTTATAACGTGTGTGTTTAATGCATCAGTGCGTTTTGGGCAGCAGTCACAGTGTTCTTCATCAGCATGGCGACTGTCATGGGGCCCACACCTCCGGGAACAGGTGTGATGAAACCTGCCTTCTCCTTCACTCCTACAAGTCCAACAATTTACATGGAGTCAAGTTACATTGTTTTTATTCCAAGAACCAGAGCTAAATGGAGGCTGGAGCTCTGAAATCCTTCTTATCTGTCAGTGTTAAGAAACCTGTTTGTGTCAAGAGGGGATATTTTCACAGGCACAAAAAGGTAAAACAAATGATAAGAAGATTTGACATAATGCACCCATGTTGTAGAACGAGATCCTTAGCAGGGTTGGCAAATTTTATTAGTGTCAATATAAGCAAAAATATTTTATTAAACTATATTAAAATTGTATTTTATGTAAAACCTTAAGCACTGTTTAAAACAAAATTTTACAAAAACGTAATCTTTTGAAGAAATTCTTTCTTCAAAAAGAAAAACTTTCTTTTCTGAACTTACGTTTTATTTATGTTGTACAGCGTCAGTACAGGTACAATAAGATGTACAAAAAAATCCAAGGTAGATATAAAATGCAGAGACCTCACAATAAGATGGGGAAAAAAATGAATTCACTTTTTGATTATTTACCCTCAAAGTCCACGTCACCGATGAGTCGGAGTTTGCCCGTTTTCGGGTCCTGGATGCGGTTTATGCCCACGTCGATGACTGCTGCGCCCTCTTTCACCATATCTGCTGTAATCAGCCGGGGAACACCTATGCACAGAAACCAAGGAGGGATTTACAGTTAGAAGATAATAATTTTAAGCTTTGTTAATTCTTCCAAGAAAATTATTCCAATTACACCATCACATGGGGTTGAGAACATCAGACTACAACCCATGGACACATCATGGCTGGGCTAATCTGCTTGGGGGCCCAAAAATGAGCTACTGGACACTACTAAGCCCCAAGGTTTTATGGTAACTTGATTAAACACACATTAATTTAATATGCACCTTGTAATCAAAATATTATCTGAAATCATTTAGAATTGAAGACTAGATTTTAACCCAGTGACCATCTTCAGTACATATGCAGGTCCAAGCATCGGTGCCTTATCACATCTGTTGATGTTGTGTTGATATTTAGTGCTGAATATTCCCAAAGTTACACTTAATCAAATTACTGAAAACTGCCAAATCAGTGAGTAGATGTTTACATAAAGCTTGTGTCAAACCTGCTGCACTTGGTTGATGGACGGTCTGTCTAACTGCTGCTGCTGGTCAGGCTAAAACATGTTGACTTGACTCAGACATCCAGACGTTAATGTTTAAAACCAGTACTGCTTGATCGGTTGGTAACAAGGCATCTCCAGTCAGCGTGATGATGATGATGGTTCCTATTCCAACCACCACACCAATGTAAATGCCTCTCATCAGGACAGAGATAAAAGGTTCTATTAAGTTAATATCAAAGTCACTGAATGGAGCGCTGTCTTTTCCTTCCTGCAGTGATACTCGTCATCTCCTTTTAATCACAGGTTCTAGTGGAATGCCGTGACAATTACCAAGCGCGTCAGAATTAAAAGGCAGCCAAGGAGAATAAGATGATACCGCTCAGCTGACTGTCTACAAGGTAGGAAATATTTAAGCATTGTATATGTATGTTGACAACCACTCCACTTTAAAGTTGGCTGCCAGAAAGCTGTCAATGTGAACTCCTCAGACTGCAATTATTTCTACAATGGGATCACATTGGAGTCAAATGACAATTAAGAACCACATTTAACTTTAGAAAATACCACTGCTCGTAGACCGTATACCTCAGGCACCAGAGGAGCTCAGTGGCACACTAACCCCAAACCTAACCTTACCCTACCCTACATGCTAAATCCCAAGTGACACGAAAACAGATTTTGATAGTTGTACACTGGATGGCTAGGGTTCACATAATCATACAGTACAGCTGGATGAAAAGAAAGTGAAGTGCCCTTCCCAGAGAGCTGCTTTTAGTCATCAGGGAAAAACAGATTAATAATAACAAAGGAAGTACAACATGGCACCCCTGAAGGCATATACAGTTACTTAAGAGACTTTCGACAGATACTCCTGCCCTGCCATGACTGATTGTCTCACATTCTAGCTGCCATAGATCACTATTGTTCTTCTCAGTTGGAGCGAGTAACAGGTAAATATAATGAAACATAAGTGTTCGTTATTTAGATTCAGGCGAGATCACTTCATGTAAGGGCCGGTCAGCACTTTCACAATCACTCTTGCTGGTTGCGTTACCAGGCCACATAATTCCCGCTACAGCATCTGGCACCAGTTTAAGGAGCATACAAGCGGAGTCACTTCCCTTAAAGTATCATTCCATTTGAAAATTGCAGTAAATGGAATAATGTAAGAAACAGAAAAGCAGATTCCTTTAAATCTCTCTCTCTCAAAGACTATTTTCTGACATTTTATAGTCCAACTAATTATTGTTGCAACTCTAAGGTTGACTAATATGTTGTGAAATCCTATGCATGATTTTGTATTATTTGTATTATTAATCAATTTGAAAGACTTTTCTCTTCTTGGTTATCAATTCTTAAACTGTAAAGGAATAGTCAGGCATGTGTCTTAATGGTGTCTGTGGTGTAATTACCTGCAGCTGCAATAATGATATCAGCCAGACTGGTTAGCTCCTTCAGTCGTTCCTTCGGTGTACATCTGTGGGCAATGGTCACTGTGGCATCACCTGAAAGGAAACAGGACTCAAGAGGTAAAGAGTCTGTCTGAGATTTCTGCCACATACAATGTGGGTGAATTAAATGTCACAACTGGTGCTTAAAGCAGTGAAAAGTTATACATCGAAAACGCAACAGAAACATTGTTACGCTGGATTATTCACAGAAATTACCACGAAAGGTCTCTTTTGCAACTTCTTACTGTAGTCCCCCTGAAAACTGCTGACACTGACAGTTACCCTGGTAAAGAATTTTGTTTTCAGGGGTTTCCTTTGGTGTACCCTTCCTAAAATATAGACAACCCCTCTTAACGTCATAAAAACATATTACACTTTTATGAAATATAACTAACGTTCAAGGGAAAAGAGGAGAGGCACTATATCACACAAAAAGGCCTCTTATTCAATGCAGAAGAAAGTTTATCATTATTTTTTAAAACAGCTGCCTTTTTTTTTTTCAGCTGCTATTTCATTTCATAACACTAAGACATATTTTAAAAAAATGTACCAGCAGCAAGCAGTCCTTTATATTTAAAATAAAATTCTGATATTAAATCAACATTAGGGAACATTTAAACTTTTAAGAACCTGTTGATGAATATTTCAAGTGGACTCAGCTCAGGAGGTGACGGTGACTGATTTACCGCAGTGCAAATTCACTCCACAGTTAATAGTTAGAGAAGCATGACTCTGTGTAAAAAAGAAAAGTATGTTTTCGTTTGTACAAGCTTGGAAAAGTAGAGACAAGCAGCTTTTGCTCAGGGTATGGAATTTCTTAGCGCTGCGAGCAGTACAAACTAAATTCCATTCGCCTCCATTGTATTGAGTTGGCAGCACCTGTTTCAGATGAGGGTGGGTTAAAGAAAATCTAGATCACCTGCATGGCTCAGCAACACTAGGGGTGAGACAAAGATTACAGAAAGAAAAAAGAATAATATATATAATTCCTGCACACACACACACTCTTTAAATATATATAAATTCTAATAACCTATAATTATTATCTTGTTTCTTTTAATACTCTTGAGCCTGACATTCTCTTCAAACGCTACATAAAATCACTGGCACATTCTCCATTGCACTATGTGGCAGGTGGTGGTGGGGTAATGATGCTTAATGTACTGACTAATTACACAATGAGGAAAAGCAACATGTAGTACGCCCTTAGTAATCGTAATCTTTATCAAAGATGTGTAAGAGATGTGACATCCTGCACAGTCATAACTGTAGTTTGGAGTAGAAGAGGCGTGGAGGAGGAGGGCTTCTAGGAAGATGAGAATGGTAGGAAAGGAAAGGCAAGTCGCAGCACATCAAGCCTCCAGGTCACATACCTAATGGGGTGGGGGTGTGTATGTGTGTGCGAGTGCGTGTGCGAGCGTGCGTGCGTGAATAAGAGAACTGACCCCAAAATGCAAATTAACTCATTAAACTTTCATGAAATTGGACCAGGTGTTTGTTTTTAGCTTCATCCATGTCGTAACCTCGTCATTGTGTGTTGTCTGGAGGTTCCAGTTAATAATAAGATGCAGTTAACAATTAGATGCATAACAGAAGCCAAAAACCGTGACTGTCAGAAAATATCTCCGTAACCGTGGCGTGTTGACAACTATGTTTGCAAATATCAAATATCCCTGGATACTCTGTGTACAAACGCACTGTATAAGTTGAATGTTTAAAGATCTAAATGGAACAGGGTTTTTTTTATTAAGGATTTTCTTTTATGTCCTTTAAAATTCTATACAATTTAAGTTTCCACAGGGTTCGACAGTAACCATGGCCCTGTGGCCCGTGGCCACAAAAAGTTACTCACTAATAAGTTAATGGTCACTGGTTTGATCGGAACACAAGCCGAATTTAAGCTAAACTACCCAGTTGCTGGATGTAGCATTATATTTAAACAAAATAAGAATAGGAGATTTCCCAATATGTCAAACTTTAGCTTTTTCCATAAAGAGGTTCTTCCAGTTAGGACTATTTTATACGATTGTAAGTAGCATTTACAGAGCCTGTAATATGGTGGCAGTTATTACATTTTGCTTGCATACAGCTGCTATCGAGCCGTTTACACCTTCGTGGCCTGTAATACTACTAGACTTCGACAGGTCAAACATGCCTTGTTGCTTCATCTAAACAGCAAATTCCACACAATGCCGCTCCAAATCTGCTCCCTTCTTCCTACACCCTTATAAGGACAGTTGATCCGTCTGCCAGAGGTGCACAACGCCAAAAGTCACCTGTTCGGGCTTTTCATTCACACTCCCTGTTTTGGTTTTTTTGCCTCTTTGAACTCTTCCGGCAGGACGTGCATCAGCATTTAATGTTTGATCTTTAAGAATCAAATATCTTTCGGGGAAAGCCAAGGTGGTACAATAAAATTTGCCAATATCAACAGCACTCCAATCATATTACAATGCTGACTCACCTGCACAGACACAGATAAACATACACATGCATATATGCAGGCACACACACACACACTCTCACACACACTCTCTCACACACACACTTACCCCCGGGACGTTCATGGTTGCGATCAGTGTGCAGCAACATTGCGATGGGCATCCCAACATTTTTGGAGCGACCAGCGACCAGAACATTCTTTCCCACCGTCTCAATACCTGCACAGATACATTTTTCAGGGGAAAATATTTTCAATAAATCATGCTTCATTGACTGTACTGCTCAGCGGATACAAATGTGTGCAAGGAGCAAAAATGTTTGATAAACGCTAAACACTGAAAATGAAGAAAAGTATCATAGGGAGAGCCCGTGGCAGTATTTCCTTATTTCCTTTGACTCATTTGACCACACAGGCATGTAGAGGGAGGTTATTGTGCCAGCTGCACCACAGCCTGGCACCACAGTGTCTGTGACAATTACTACATCCTTTGTCAGCTGACACAAAAGCCATTACAGTGATTGATAGTGGGAGGGCAGGTATGTGTATAGTAAACTGATAACTCTGTTTGCTGATAAAGTTTATACTAAATATATGGCTGTAGACCAGTCATGTTGATAAAGTATTGACAAACTACCTATGAAACTTGCAGTGAAATTGTATCATCTATGTAGGTTTTATTCATTTATTTACTTCTTTAGTTCTTGTTTGATGTTTTGCATGAGTTATTGGTGTAATGACAAACCCAATCAACATGCTCACTCAATTTAAACTTGATCCAAGTAAACCTAAGGTGCTCTTGAAGATAAAAAAAGCTAATATTCTTGGAAGACACTCTTCAAGCAATCTTAGGTCGAGCAAGGAGAAAATTTACATTACAAGCCTTTATTTTGTTAGGCATACTAATGGCTAAAATGTTGAATATGTATATTATGATGAACAAATAATAGAGTTTGTCAATGCTTTAAACACTTTTTATCAGGTGTGGCAAGATACCCCACGTTACGGACCTGATAAACCTCAAATAATTTCATTACTGTACTGCACACACTGCCTGGAGTTTTTGAAACATCCCGAGCAGTAGATTACGCTGCAGGATTTGCTTTGCTGGAGTGAACATCACATTCTCCAACACTGTCAAGGACCCTCCCCACGCTCTCACACACTCTAAAATTTTACTAACAGACTATGTAAAAACATTTCCACTCAGCAGTCAGGCCTCTCAGCAACAACAGTACCCTGAGCTGAACTAACCAAATCAGAAGTGGATTTTTACTGAAGGTTTAGCTCTGCTTATACATGAACAACAGCGCCCTCTACCAATTTTTCTCATATTATGATTTCTTTTACATGGAGCATTTCTGAATTCTTTCATGGCATCTCCCAAGTGCAGTCAGAATCTAAATCACCACACAACATTCACATGTCTCTCTTAACTGATCTACTGCGGATTTCCTTTTCTTATTCATTTTTTAAAAATGTATTTAATTAAACCTATCTGTTCTTTGAATAATGATATGCTTTATTTAAGAGTTGGTCTAGACCTGCTCTACATGAAAAAGTGCCCTGAGATAACTTTGTTATGATATGGCGCTATATAAATAAAACTGAATTGAATTGAACGCATTTCAAGTTATTGTCACTTCATTCAGAAAGATATTTTTCCTATGAGAAATTTTTATCAACAGACTTTGTAAAATCAATACACTAAGTAAATCTGCAGTGGTTTTGGATTCTGCACTGAGACCAGTTTGTGACAAAAGAGCCACCACTCTACACTCTTATTTATTTAAATTTGGCACACCACATACAGCCCAAGTTCTTGAATGGCAGAATATTTACATTGTTACTTGGTCAAGTGGTCCAGTGCATTTACACTGTGGACAGATTTGAGGTGAAGGTGGGAAAATGATTGTTAGGCTCCATCTAGTGGCCCAGACACGAAAAGACAGACCCGCCTCTCCCTTTGCCTCCAGAGATGACTTTTAAAAATGTTGTCATTGGAGAGCAAACATGTGCTGAGGTTTGATGAGTAGAATATGAGCACAGCATGAGTTACAGAGCCAAATAACCCTAACGGGGCTGACAATACAGCCAGCACTGGGCGGGAATGTATTTACTGCAAATCTGCTGCTATTAAGTAATATCGAGATGATTTAATGAATAATACCATAAAATAATGATAGTACTAAATACAACCTTGAGAAATACTGAGATTCAACTTCATTCAATAGACCTTCACTGCACGCTATGAGATCGTTAATTTGCAGCAAAGTTAAATAAGGAACAATACAAACTCACCATGAAAACCAGGGCACAACAACAGTATTAAAATTGGAGTTAAGAAATTAGTCATGAGTAATGGAGCTGAAGAGGTTTTTGTGGTTTACCTGCCCTTTTGATGATCTCCCAGACAGCTGCAGGTGTGGCAGGCACCATGGATCTCTGGTCCAGACACAGCTTACCAATATTCACAATGTGGAAGCCATCCACATCCTTCTCTGGAGCGATGGCGTTACATACTGCTCGCTCATTGATATGCTCTGAACAGGGCATAAAGCGAAAGTACATATAACGCGCCGAACATAACTACGTCATACACTGGGAGTACATGCTGTTCTAAGCATACAGTATGTGGATTGTTTTCAATACTGCCATCTAATTAGCTGGGCTGTCCATGAATCATTTTCTTGTTTTGATCCTACAGCGGACTCGGACGGGCCTCTTCTGCTGCACTGGTACATATCAGCTCATTTGTTTAATTTCCATGTCAGCGAGGAAAACTCATGTGCAGCTGCGGCGCTTGCGTTTACCGGGAAGTGGCAGCTGCACCAGCAGGCCGCTGACCCTCCAGTCCCGGTTCATCTTGTCAATCAGCTCCAGCAACTCCTCCTGGGAGACCGAGCTGGGCCGCACCACCGTGTCACTGGAAATACCTGAAGAGCACATACACACACACAGTCAAAATGTTGCCATGTGCATTTTTGACATTAAATTCATTTTGCTTATGAAAAACATGTTTATCCATGGGTGTCTATATATGTCCATGCTTGCCGAAAAAGGTGAAACGACATTAGGTAGATCTATGTTACAGTATGTGTGTTTGTCTGCATGATGCATATTATGCCCACAGCGTTGGGGAATGCATGCAATGCTCAGGTCTGACCCAGGATGCTGGCTGCCCGCGTCTTGTTCCTAACATAGGTACGACTGGCTGGGTCGTCCCCCACTAAGACGACTCCCAGGTGGGGTCTCATGTTGCCCTGAGCTACCAGCTCTTCCACATCACGCTGGATTTCTCTGTGGAGCTGACGAGCCAACTCTGTCCCCGAAATCACCACAGCGGCGTGCCTGGAGAGGTAAATCGTTACGGACATGAAGGGATGCACCTGCACAGCACACATGACATCGCAGGTTGCAAAACAGACATAAGCCCAGAAAGACGTCTCGTGCAAATTTCACGAGCAACAATTTTGATTGGTTAATCAAAGTCACAAAAATTCACCAGTTACAGCTTCTCAAATGGGAACATTTGCTGGTTTTCTAAGTCTTCTGTGGTAGTGGATTGAATATCTTTGGGTTTTGGACTGTTGGTCAGACAACTCGGGCGCTGGGAAAGTGCAATAGGCACCATTTTCTCACATTCAACACACCAAACAGCTAATTGAGAAAACGGTTAGCAAATCGACCAGTAATGAAAACAATCCTTGGCTGCCTGCAGCTGTAATAGGAAATGTGTCACAGGTACCAAAGCACATCCTCAGTGTGACTAACGGTAAGTCAGTCGCGAAAATGTGTGATTTTGTCCTTGAATTCGTGGCGGTCAATGGGAGGCCGGTGTTGTAAGGAGCCCTTGCACCGCCGCGGTAGCTGCTCGGCGCCGGCGACTCACGTTGACGTTAGTTAGCCAGCCTTCTTCCGGCAGCGGCCGAGAAGCTGCGGCGAGTTACGTCACCGTTTCACGTTCTGTTGACTAAAAAGGGACGTCGGCTGAACCTGCCCTCCGCACCGTGACCGGCGAAACCAGCTGCCAGTCACCATCTTCTCACACGTGACGCTACACACGCCGGCAGAACTACTACCGCACATAAAAAAAAAAACAGCGGCGTTTTGAGCGCGGTGCCGTTTACCTCGTCGCCGACTGGTGTAAATGTCTCCGCTGGCTCTCGCATTTCCTGTGCGTCCGCAGCTTGGCCCGGCAGCAGTGATGGTGTAACGTTAGCGGGCTACAAATCCTGAAGGAGGAGCGTAGCGGCGAGACAGAGGCCGCCATGTTTGTGTGTGCGTCGTGGAGCGTGTGTACGTCGTGCGTGCGTGCGTGCGCGCGCGCGCGAGAGGGGGGGAGGGGGCGGGGCAGTATGTGGTCAACACAGCTGATGAATGACATACTGCACACATGATGGTTGATTTATTATGTATATGAGATGAAATAAATTCATGGTAACAGAGCTGCAGCAACAACAGACATACCACCTATGACCAATGTTGGAAAGTAACTCGGTGAATTAAATTCTCAAGTGCATTTAAGTACATTTTCTCACAGTTAAAGTGAGAAGAATTTAATTAATGAAGGGAAAAGGGCATATTAGGACTGCTCGGTTACTACCCAAACTGTTTTCACCTGATTTTTGAATCATGAATATGCCATTTTGTGTGCGGGAAAGAAAGGAAGATGGAACCTAGGGGAAAGACTTTCTGGATGGACCATTCAAATGTGAAATGATATCCGTGAGAAGACACAGGTTAAGAGTGTCAGTCACAGTGTCAGCATACATAAAAAATTTTAAAAGGGAATAGTTCCGACAGTTTTAGGGGAATGTGTGTATCTGCTCTATTTCTGAGGGTTAGATGAGGGGATCCATACCACTCTCGTGTCTGTATGATAAATAGAAAGCTTTCGCCAGCAGCCGGTTAGCTTAGCTTATCACAAACACAGGAAACGCTAACCTAGCTCTGTCTAACAGAATCTACCTAACAGCTTCTCTAAACTCACTGATAAGCTCAGGAAGTCACTGACCCCAGTCAAGTAATATTCACACGCATAACCCCCAGTAACAAATTGTAGTTTTTACACTGTTTTGTACAGATAAAAGAATTAAGACATTGTGTTTTAATCAAGTAAGTATATACTGTATACACATATATATCAAACTTTGAAGATACATTTTGCGATGATCATCACGATTGATACAATTATGGTTTGTATTGGAGGATTTGTATGTATGATGTTGTTTACATTATATCGATTGCAATATGTTTTAAGTGACATTTAATTATTTCTTGTTGGGCTTTAAACTCACAGATTTAAGAGTAAATCAAAGTTTAATGTAGATGATGTTATAACCAAAAATGAGAAGCAGTGATTTTAACAGCTATGTCCTGTTTTGCCACAAGATGGCAGCAACATGAACATGTTAGGGGACCTAAATAAGAGAGTGAATATTGGACTTCCATTCATCAGGTAGCCAGAAACATGACTCCAAATGACTGCTAATGTTGCTCTGTGTTGATAAGGTGATAGCATTCCAAAGGAAAATGAATTCATGCAGGATAGTAAACTAACATGAGCTATCTATACAGACACCATTGCAACAAAGATATATACAGAAATGAACACAGTCCAAGTAAGGACTAAACAGTCCAGCTCCCAGTAGTGTGGGTTATGTAATTGGATTCCAGCATATGGGTGTTAAAATGGTCTGGGATCATTTGTAAAGAAAGGCATTATAGGAAGAGAGTGGAGAAAATAAAACTTTACTGCATAATAAAAAACTGATGAAACCTAATATACACATTCAACAAGTATTCATGTATGAAGCATGGAACATAAAACACCTGTAGAAACATGCACATATCCCATAGTTCTGGATCATAATTCTGGTTTTAGCTGTTCATATCACTGCGGCATGAAAGCAAGTTGTTGACTTCATGAAGCCCTAAAGATTAGAGTAGCCTACATATGACACATTTAGAGTAAAGGTTTGTTTGAGTTGGTGGGAATGTATTAAAGAAATGTGGTAAACAACACTCCCAACCAGGCTTGTCTGGATATGAGACTAATACAGAATGTATGCATTGTCCTCTGATAAAAGCTAAGCTGCAGTTTACTTAACAAATAGCTTTTACTTACATGGCCCTTTTGCCAAGCCATAGATTCATTATGCAACTTTTTCTTAAATAGCTATGCTGTCCATGATGATGTTGATCTAACAGGTGGAAGTTTATCGTAGTGTACAAGTGATTGTCACTGACAACATTGCGACATGCATGTGATCTGCTGCACAGCAACAATAGTCTTTCGGTTGTTTAATATACCAACACAGACTTTAGAGTAAACAGTACAGCTGTCAACCGTAAAACAACATGGTATGAGATGACTCCAAGAAAGCAAGAACAAAGAGGATCAATTTCCTGTAACTGTGAGGAAGCGGTGATATCTTTTGTATGACTGTTAAAGAGCAGGCAGAGGCCGTGTTTTGGTCGACAGGTGCTGCTGTGAAAGAAAAAAAGTTACATTTAGAAGCCACTGAAAGAGTTATTTCACTATTGTAAATCTGCTCCCAGACCCTCACAAGAGTTCACAGGATTATGGTGACGGGAAAAGCCCGAGTTGTTGTTAGGAGTGCAGAGAGTTGGCAAACAGTCCGATGTGGAATAATAAGCTGGGCCCAGCTAGGCGTGGGTGAAACTCTGTACAGAGAGTCAGTAAGAGTCAGTTGTTCCACCCATATCACTGGCTGAATGGAGCAGGAGTCATGTCTCAACAACACACAGCATTTATACAATTGAAAAGGGAAATGACTCCTCAGATCACACACACGGGTGCCCCCACTTTATAAGCTGTCAAACTGTCAATCCGTCAATCCTCTTGGGGTGAATTTTAAGGCGAAAACTGGAAAACATTCTTGAGGTTAATTCTTCTATACATCTGAATGAAACCACACACCTGTGCCTTTGCTCACTACTGCAGGCATTTTTGAACGTTTATTTTTTATAAGGCAGCTGTGGCGTTTTTAATTACCATCCAAACGCCCCCCCCCCCCCCCTGTT
>JAVQJF010047456.1:0-33309 GCA_036023855.1 Gadopsis marmoratus
TTCGGCACAGCATACATTTTACACATCCTGCCACAGTTACCACCTGTCTCCCCACCACTCAATCACCTCACTCGTCACACCTGCCGGACTTTATAGTCCCACCCCCCTCAGGTGCTTCCACCCACCGGGGTGACCCAACGTGCCCTTCTTTACTATACTAAACTTTAGAAAAACCCTTACTCCCCCAATAAATAACATTTAACTATACATATACCATACATATATACATATACATAATATTCCCCCCCGCATCACAGAGTCAGGTAAGTATATATATCATTACATGTAACTGAGCCCTACAGGAACTCCGTTACAAAGTACATTAAAATTCAACATGTTGTCACACAGGAGAGAGGTGTCTGACGTGCTTAATGATGATGATGTTGGATCAAACCAGAAAATCTGCACAGTTTGGATTGAAACATACTATGTGTCAATAAAAGTCAGACAAAGAGTCTCAGTTGTAGAGGGCAAGACACTCTGCTTACGTGGGTTTCACTGTAGACTTAAAGAATACTTTTATTGTCAGGTGTAAATGTGCTCCATATTTACTTGTCATACCTATGTTTACAAGTTTGTATGTACTTATTCTGATGTTTAGACTCTATTTGAATGCGAGACATGCCAGGTGGAAAGGCTGCAGAGTGTGGATGACACGCGGGGCAGGTGTGTCATCTCCCTGTGTACCTAACAGTGAGCCCCCTGTTGTACCTGTGGCTGGTGTTTGTACGCCGTCTGACGGGCTACAATTCGTATGTGAGTATGAATTACCAGCTGTGACTCATCCAATTTTCCCTCTAACACTGGTGTAGCCTGGACTTGTTTGTGTCTACGTGCAGTGTTGCTGCAGTAAAGCTGCAAAGCATTGCAGCCACACACATATCACGGTTCACAGGAAATGATGGGAAACCTTGGAAGAGCGTGGCTTGAAAAGAGTTTCTCACACCAAGCCAGAACATTATAAGTTCGGATCAACAATTAAATGCACCTCACGTTGCAGATCACAGCATTTTTACACACACACTGTGATGTCCTTCCTTATTAGTCCCAGTACCTGCTATTATTAGTAGGTTTCCTGGTTCAACCACTTATTTGCTTCTAAGAAATTTGTTTCATTTCACCTCAATTATTCCCCAGGGAATGTGACTACAATAATGCCGAGGAAATGACTGGGACTAGCACTCTGGTGAACCTGCAGTATAGAAGATTAAAACAAAGATGCAATAGTAAAACACAAGAGGTGTGGGATGGTCAAGACTGTGAACTCTGCCCTCCGAAGTGCCTTCCCAGCAGATGATAGTGTAGGAACAATCCATTTTGCACTGCACCCACATGGCACTCTTAAGGTTTATAGTAGTTAAACTGACAGCATTAAAATTTAGCCAGAAGTGTACAATATATCTAGTGTATGTCTCTCATACTCTCAAGTCACACCCGAGGGAGAAATAAATTCCCCTTGCCTCCAGGTTGGAGAACAAACCCGTGCTCCAATGAGAGTAAAGCAAGCCCATTTTCTGACAATCAGTCTGCCGATACATGTTGGGTTTCATTTAAACATGTTGCATGATTCAAGTGTTGTTGGTGATCTTGTTTTAACAAGCGTCTTGATTCAAGGCCACAAACCAAGAAGTATGTCACCCAATTGAGAGGACAAGACAATTGTCATCGCAGTCATATTAGAAGACCGATATCAATTATCTGGGTTGTATTTAGCCTAGCTTAGCACAAAAACAGGAAACAAAGGGAAATGGTAAAACCTTGCTTGGAAGATTTAATAAAGGATTAGTCCTATTTAACATTTATACAATTTGGTCATATGGTGAAAGAGACATTCCATTGTAAATATCTAGTCTAGGCTAATGATGTCACATACTATTTCAGGTTTTCAATTTGTATTATTTATACAACAGATACAATGGAATACAACAAAACTTCAACCTGAAAAATAAGAAAGATAAAATAAAATAGAAAATACCCTTTATCTTTATGTTTAAACTTTTTCTCACTTAAAGTTGGAGCTCATGATGAACAGTTGTGTGGAATGAGAACAGCCTCTATCCCATTTGCAGGAATTACTCTCACCAGTCTCCGTCGACAGCGACAACAATGATGAATGTGGGAAAAGCAGAACTCCTTCAGCGCTGAGCAAAACTCCCGCAGTGATATCTGAAACTCCTCCCGAACACAATCTTCACATCCAAGCAGATGCAAAAAACCCACCGTCGTCCTGACAATGGCGGCAGGTTAGGTTAGCTAGCTAAGCTCACTTCACTGAATGTAAAAAACAGTAGTTCTTGGGAAAAAAATGTAATGAACAGTCCCAAACTCACACACAATAGAGCGTATGCACCTGCAAGCACCATAAAGAACAGTTTAGAGGTAAAACAATAAATACACGGAGAACACTGTTTGTCGTCGATGAGGACTAACGCACGTTCTTCTCTCCTCTACGCCATCTTCTTCTCCTTCTACTTGTCCCTTTCGTCTCAACTCTCCCGTGAGTAACCGAAGGTCAACAAACAAATAAGCTCTTCCAGGTCATCAATTCTCCAACGTAACCAAGAAGTATTATTAACCGCTGTTTTAAACAGCAATATAAGATCAGCTATATGAATCTTATTGTAAATGCATAAAATATCTCAATAAAAGTTCCCATAGCATAAAGCATAACAACAACTGACTAATATTTATGCATTATATTAATAATCTGCCAATAGTCCAGAATGAGAGTAAACACAAAATAACTGATGAAAGTTTAGGTACATCTTCGGGCACTGAAGCAGGTTAATAAGGTGCTACAGTAGTCCAGGCGTAAGGAAAGAAAAGCTTGAATCATTTTCTCTGCATTGCTTAAAGATTACATTGCTCTGATGTTGGAAATATTCCTGAGTTGGTAGAAACATGATTGTAGATGACCAGTTGATCTTTCACTTTGGACACTCTGGAGTTTTCTTATCCTCTATTTGCCTTCTGTTCTCCTGCATACATTGTAAAGGTTTTTCCGAATGTCCTCATTGACCCACGGGACAGAACTGAGAAAGGTTTTTGTTTCAGCTGTAAGTGGAGCAACAGTGTCCAGTGTAGTCACACAAATTGGATTGAATTTTCCTAGCAGCTTTTTATGATTTAATAGACAAATTAATGACAAAATTAAAAAGGAAACAGAATTCATCAGCTGTATGTTCAGCAACTTGGGAATGGATGGAAAGGAAAGTGTGTTAGTGTGTGCATATACATAGTCATGCACATTTATGCAGAGCAGCACCCCTCAGCAAAAATATGTTCCTGCCTGGATACTTTTAAGTAAATGTATTGGTTATCAAGAGGGTAATTGAAATTAAGAACAGAACTCATTGTGACCCCTTGGTTTGAGTGAATAATGATTCATTAACATCAGCTTGATTAAACTGATAGGAAGCCAATGGTCAAATACTTATATTGCCTGTATTTTCTGATGCATAAATACAGTACAGGCAAGCAAAAATATTGAATAATCAGGAGAAATCTTGTGAGAAACCTTGTGTTTCTTGAGCGAAACATAACACATAATTGTAGCACGTAAGAACTGCAGGCTAAGGTGAATCATACGTTCTGATCACATACGTAAATAAAACCCTGTATCGCACATACCTACTCTCACAGGCACTATAGTTCTCACTTTAACACCACATGCTGCTCGTTCACCTCCCTGGGTAGCCCCAACCTCCTCATTATGTTTCTATTTACTGCACTGTAGCTCTCACTGATGTACATATACTGCCCTGTAGATACAATACATATGCCTTTTTCATGTACACACCTCTGTTCATCTCATTATCTTGCTCACGCTCATGTACACACACACATGCAGTAGAGTGTGATGATGTTCTCTGTAATGAACATCATCTCAAAGCTGAACTGTGCCTGCAGTGTGAACTGAACTCTGCCACGTGAGAGTCTACATCATAAAGCAAAAGCTGGCGTGTGTGTGTGATAGAGAGAGAAACATATAGTGGTGCCATAGATCAGCAGGTCCAAAGATATTTTCCCTTCCTCCCCATGTAGAGGGACACTCAGAACACACCAGCCTTATCTCCCGCCGTGTGTGTTTGTGTGTCAGGACCAGTGCAGATGTCCATTGTATATTTGAATCAGTCACAGCACACTGCCTCCCAACACAGCTGAAAATCCTCTCTCACGGCCCACTGACGAAAACAGGCCATTTGGACAGAAAGATCACAGCACCAGAGGCTGTGGAATGGCTACTTTCTCTGCCTTTCATTTTACAGTCCCCTAATAAAATAATGATGAGCCTGCTCAGAAAACTATGAAGGGAATCATTCTGAGGTATGAAGCCATGTGGATTAAGTGTAATTCACCAGTGTCTTTGTATCCGATACTACTTATTTTATCACAAAATCCACATATACATATTATTAACCTTTTAAGCCCGAGAGCTACCAATGGATAAATCAGGGTTGCCAACTTTGGGTACCTGGCTGGAGTGAGATTTTGATGCCATGGGCTTAATCACACTTATGCGCACTTTATCACGTGCACATATTTGGACTTAATTCACCATCAGGGTTTAAATAAGTGTGCACCTTATATATGTGGCGGGAGCAGACCTTATATTCTAAGATTTAAGGATGTAGTCTCATTACGCCACCGTGGGACCGCCACCCTGGGAAATACTCACAATTTCACAATATTAGACACACTAACCCAATACAGGGCACACAGGTTCATTCACTAATGAAAGTCAAAGACGTGTTGTTTGCAATATCAAAACTACACCGTTTTATTGAATATTCACAGGTAGCAAGAACCAGAAATAAACAAAAAGAAACAAAAGAACAACAGAAAGAACTTATGCTATGCCAGACACACAGCCAACACATGACCACACATGCTCATTTAGTAAAATACATACATGATGGCACAGAGGCTTCGCCAGATTTTTGGGGCCCCATGAAAAGAAAACCTACTAGGCCTCAACATAGAAATCAAAATGTTTGAGATTAATATACCGTCCTAAAGATGTGTTATTAATGTGCTATCCCATTCTGCTGCTCTATACTAAACTGTGCACATTCTAGTTTGCGCCTTCAGCCTTTGCCTATATTAACAATATTAACATTTTTGGTTGGTAATGTTATCAATAGCTGCCTCTGAGATTTATGATGCTTTATTATAAATAACTACACAACTGGTGTGAGATTAAATGAACAAAATGTTAATTTTAGTCTAGCTAGCTTACAAATTCCACGCAAATATTGGGGAATGCGGTTATAACAATATCAAAATAAGAGCTAATTTGCTAGTCATAGCTGGTGGTAGCTCACCATCATGTTAGTAATTACTGCTCTGTCCCAACCTAAGTAGCTACCTGTAGCTAGCAAACTTTGGCTAGACTACTGTTGCTCAATTCGGCACGGGCAGTCTGATTTATCACTGAAATTGTTATCTTTGTTATCTTTGGTGGCTGTGGTGTGGGGGGTTAAACTGTTGAGCTTCAGCCCTGGGGATGGAGGATCCAGATCCCGGCCATATGTCAGGTAGCTGTGGTTCTGGAATTAGAGCTGTTGTTATCTGACTGTCGTCCCTGCCGTTGGTGTTCCGATTCCAGCTCCTCCCATCCACATGTCGAAGTGTCCCTGGGCAAGACACTGAACCCCTAAATTGCCCCCTGTTGTGTGTCTATCCTGACCTGTCCCTGACCAAGACAGGACAGGGATGTGCACTGGACTTGGTCCCCGGTCGCCATAGAAGGCTGACCACTCCGGCTCCCCTTGGAAGAAGGATGGCCGTATGGGTTAAAAGCAGAGGATAAATTTCAACGTGGAACACGATTGTACGTGTGTGTTTGAGCATTGTTCTCTGCACGTGTGTATATGTGTATCATGATTGACCATTAAAAACGACCTTAGGGTTGAATTATTATTATTATTATTTTTTACTCTATCTTGCTGTATTTGTAGTTGTATTTGTTTTCTTACTTTTCAACCATCCCGTTTGAACCCTCCCATAATAAATTCTAAAGATGCTTGCTCAGTGCGTTTACATTGTCATCACACATTTTCTTTTGCAGAACATTTTATTATAAAGAAATAATTTTCTAAACATTTAGGGGGCCCAGCTTTACCCCAGGTTAACCCCCCCTTAGCGACGCCCCTGTGAAGACACACTCTTTCATTCCCTTAACCAAATATCAACACACACTCACTCACTGGCTTTTGGTCAGAACAGTTGTCCAATCAAAGCCCCAATAAGTGTCGCGCACCAATCAGATAGTAATTTCAGAGTCCATACTCATAGAATGGGGGTTACGTACATATCCAACGGTATGCCTGTTCATCTTTGTTACTGTGACAATGATTTGGCGTGAGAATTTTTTGGGCAGCGTGAGACTGAACATGAACGCATGTGCCACACGCCAGAAGGGTGAGAGTGGGATAAATTACGTTAATCCTAGATGTTCATTTTGAAGAAGGCTTCATATCCCATGATAAACATTTGGCTCTAAACTGATTGAATTCACTTTCACACACCAATTTTTACACATGGCTGAATCTCAGGGATGCCAATTTGAACAAATATTACTTTTGGTCGATTGTATCTGCATTTTAACAGAGGTACAACAGTGTAAGAATCACTGACTTGGTGGATTCAGACTATTATTACAGACATGCTGGGGTAATGATTATTTTAGCCAATACCCCGCTGGAAAAGTAATCCCTTCCCATCAGACCCGTCGTCTAAAATATGGCCAAATTTGGGTGTTTTGCCTTTTCTACATTGTAATGAGTAACACTCTAATGTTAAAGTGTGATTCACTCTGTGTAAGGCCATAGTGTGTGCCACATTTTACTGTATTCTCCCTATAATCCTTACAGGATAGGAAAAATGTGTTATTTTTACATAATACTATAATTTGTGTTGATTGTTGACACTAGTTCTTAGGGTTATGTATTCACACTGACACCAAAATGTATTTTAGATAATTTAATTAGTAATCAAAACATATTTTCTTACATACTTTTTGTACTCTTGCCTTGTTCCAATACACACACGCAAGTAGAATAGCAGTATCTTATTTCATTGCCAATGGTTTGGAATTGAGAATAGAAAATTAGCACCAGTGCCAGCTGTTTATCCTGATAATAAACTTTTTATCCTCCCTAAATTTTCACAAGGTAGCGGATGGGAATGCACAGTAATTCACATTTCTTTGGCCGATTCTCTCAGTTAAATTTGAATGGAAACATAGCTACAGAGGTAACAAGACTAAAGGAAGTCTTTACGCCCAGCTGTTGTTCACAAAGAAATGGTCAACGGCACTTTGCTAAGTGTGTGAGAGAGAGCGCTTTCTCTCTGTCTCTGTGTCTGTCTGTCTGTGTCTCTGTCTCTGTGTCTGTCTATGTCTCATTTTCTGTTTCTGTCTCTCTCTCTGTGTCTGTCTGTCTGTGCCTCTCTCTGTGTGTGGAGTCTGGATCTTCTGGACCTGGTTCTGTGCAGTCTGGATGAACACTTTTTTCTTGCCACTGTTGCCTAGCGCTGCTCATGGTGGAATTGTTGAGTATACATATAGAGTTGGTTTAAACTTGCTCTATATTAACAAGTGCTATGAGATAACTCTGTTATGATATAGCGCTATATGAATAAAACTGAATTGAATTGAATTTATTTTACGAGGGATAGCTACGTTAATCTAGCAAGGTAGCCAATTAAGCTAATTGGCTAACATTAATCGGCGTCATGCCATTGCTCCAACAAAAAATGTCCCATTGGACTGGAAGCCCATTTGTCCGACAGCCTGTTATCCCAAAAACAAATGCCTGTTGCTCCATAGGCCCATTGCTCAGAAAACACACTCTCCCTGCAGTGACTGCCGGCCCTGGCCATGATGCTGGATTGGCCTTTATTAGTGCATCTGTCTATAGTGTTGGCCCGGCCAATACCAGCTTTGTACAGCACCTTGTAACCTTGTGTTTTGAAAGGCGCTCTATAAATAAAGTTGACCTTACCTTACCTTACCATTGTAAAGGTAATGAATGTAATTTCTAAGGTTTTCATTCCCCTCAAACTTTCATTTGCCAATAGGCAACATTTTATCAACATTTCCATCAGTGTGTTATCTTGCTGTTTTTTGTCGAGTGACGGGGACGCACCAACTGAGGTAAAAGCCTCAGTAAAACAGTAAAATCACTTGAAATGTCATTTGGTATAAGGTCAGAAACAGAGCCAATGGCCGCTCACTCAGCACCATGGATCAGGCCAGCAGTCACTGAACTAACAACTGCAGGGAGAGTGTGTATTTTCGGAGCTATGGGTCTTCAGAGCAATGGGTCTTTTTGGCATAATGGACTGTCGGACAAATGGGCTTTCGGTCCAGTTTTTCGGACTACTGGGCTGTCGGAATGATAAATAACACAAAAATAACAGTGTGGTGAATGTGACACAAGGGAGGGTTTTTTAATTCTCTGAAACTCAGTTTCTAGTTTGACATGCCATCCATCCAGGAAACAGCATTTTGGTGAGGGTCGTGCATACAATTCATTTTGAAAGTCTGATTGGAAGCAGACATTTTACTGACACAACGGCCATTTAAATATAGTTTCTCAACTATGTAGTCTGTAAATTGGTTGCCAGTCAGTAAGTACTTAGCTATAGTCATAGGGAATAGTGAAGTGTCAAACATGAGTTCTTCAAAACCCCACCAGCTCACAGAGAATGTGCACATGGACAGCAACACTGAGGTGGCGTGTGAGTCAGACTCACCAGGTAAGTATTTTCATATATTCATATTACAATTATACATTCAAGGATTTACTGTTATTTACTGTATTTGTGTTCATTCTTTTACAGGTCGCCAACCTGTCAAGGGAAGGGTGTCGGAGAAAGATGAATCTTGTTTTGGATAGCCAAAAGCACATGATGTCCTTCATCGCTTCATGTCGTGTTCACATCACAAAGTGCTCATGTGTGGTTTGCATTGCTATCTGAAAAGCCAGTTGAACAGGTCACATTCATTTATAAAGAATCTACAAAAGACATCCAGTTAGTGACGGGAATGTTTGTAAGGTTTGAAAATGAAAAATTGGCATTTTGAGTTAAAATAACTTGAAAATAATAAAATGTATACTTTTAGAGTAAGTTAATGATAAAATATTAACTAAGTTTACGTATCATGTTTTACAGTGTGCATGTTGTTTAAAAATAAAACTGCTTTGAAACGACTGACAGCTAATTTTTTAGGTGTCAATTTATAGGAAGCCACTAGCTTAGAGGGGCACAAAGAGGTGGGAGACATTTTGTAATAATTTCTGACTCTCAAAGGTCTGTCACTGTGTGCACTTGCTCATTAAATAAATCCACCTCCTCTCACTGCATTACACATCCAAGGTTGGGCTCGCCGTTGTGGCATTAACTGAGACTTCTGGATGGCGCTTATTTTGTTACCTTGCACGTCACTGCTGCACACAAACCATCCATCCTTCTTCTATACCGCTTATCCTTAGAGGGTCGCAGGGGGCGCTGGAGCCGATCCCAGCTGACTTTGGACAAGAGGTCGGGTACATCTTGGACTGGCCGCCAGTCAGTTAGAGGGCTGAAACATAGACGCAAACATTCACACTCACAACTATGGGCAATTTAGTGTTACACCTCCCCATAGGTAGGTATGTGCTGTGTTGCACTAAACCATCCTCCTCCCTTGTGCTATTGGTGGGTGAATCTGGGGTCGTGCAGCCAATCACAGTCCATCTGGGGCTATGCAAAAGCTGGCCACCTACTCACACCCAGAGTTTCTGTGTATTGTGAGACATTTTGTCAGCGCTCAGTCCGATAGCTCTTTTGTATATTGGTCAGATTTAATCTCAGAAAGGTAATTATTTTGCTGATAAAATAATAATCTATAATTTTGGTGTCGGCTCCGTCAACGTTCAGTTTTAAGCTTCTATGTGACTCCTCATTTTCTGCATGTACTTAAATGTTACTCCCCTCTCCCTTAGAGCAAATCGGGATTGTAACAGAAAGTCTGACACTGATAATACCTGCACCTCGGCTGAGAAATGACTCATCAGGGGCACTAGTGTGCACTGTGCATGTAAATGTTCTTATTCAAAGACTAGCCCGTTCTTGACTAATAAATTATCTTCCGTTCAACAGACGCAGATAAGGGTGACAGGAAAGGAATAACAGAAATGATCAATTGTTGTATCACATGTTTTTATGTGCAAAAGGAATCTTTCAAGATGTCCCCAAACCCAACATCAAACTCAAATATTTAACATTTGCCTTTGATGTTTGTTTTTCTAAGATACAACTTTATGCCGCTGCAGTGCGCAGAGCTGCAGTGCACATCAATGAAAGTTTAATAAGTTCTCAGTTACTTTGAAATTATTCATCACATACTGGCCCGTTTCATCAATAATCAGGCACACTGTGAGCATGTGTGTTTGAGTCTGGTCTGACTCAGTGACAAAGACAGGTCACAACATACAAGGGACACTTAATGCTTAATGTCACAACCCCCCCTCCCCCGCTCCAAGACACACACTGACTCCAGCCTCCCACATCCCTGAACAAAACAAACCTGGAGTACCATGACTATTAAACGGCTGAGTATTATTACTAATAGAATAGTAACTAATAGGATCACACACTATGACGGGGAGGCAGTAGTGAAAAGCCAAGGGGCAGGCTATCAGAAGACCCTGAGACAAAAGAGACGTGGCAGAGAGTGGCCGATAGTTTTACAGCAAACTGATGCTGAGTGGGAATGAGAAGCAGCTGGGCAGCCAGGTGACCGGGTCAGCCAATGAGATAAGGTGGGATATTAAATAATGGCGGCTGGTGGACACTTAGTATGCACAACACAGACGTTAATCAGAAGAGCTAGAGACAGAAAGGAGGAAGACAGGAGGACTGAGCAGCTGTTGCCATGACGGCAGACACTTTAATTTTGATGCTAAATCATTTTTCATTTTTGTAAGCTATAACAATGCCAGAGTACAGAAGCAGCTTCTCCTTCACTTACAGGGAGTTTGTGACATTGTTCTCCACCAGCAGGTTTCTCCATTCATTCCAAACAATCAGCCAATTATCACAATTACAGAGTCTGTGGCAGACAGCACATCGAGAGACCCAGCAGTAACCATGGCTCTGTTATCCTGAAGTGGAAACATCTTTATCTGTTAGGCCCCGGAAAGTGCCGGCACAGTACACCGTGTTCCTTTTAGAGTCCTACAGCAAATAAACAAAAGTGGACAGGACCGCTGTTGGTAATGAGAGCATCCAGCAGCAAGGTTGTGTTTTGCTTCCCACAGAGAGCAGCCTTGTGGGAGGCTGATAAGAGGAAGCCCCTCCACCCACGTCCCTGCAGCCAGCTACTACTCCGGGTATCTGTTGGGATTGCAGCCTTATTTTCTCTCATCCGAGCTCTTGTTGGCAGTTTATTAAAGAATGTGAAGCTGTAACAATGCACATGGCAGCTATGTGCCACGCAGGGCCACGAGTCAGCAAGTTTCCAGCCAAATCTCTACAGCAGCTGACTGCATTTGCAGATTCCGCCTCATGCTTGATAGGCTCAGATCCCAGATATATTATATACTGTATATATACGCACATGTACTGTGCATACTTGACTAAACAACAGGGTTCATTTTGGCACCTGATTTGAATTCAGTTTTGACTAAATTAGTTTTTAACACTTCAAGTCTGTTTTCCTTAGTTTTACGTGCGTAACTAGTGTGATTGTGCGTTGGGTTCTGTGTGCTGTCAGAACATGGGTGACGCTCAACACTGCGCCTCAACGCATCCTGTGCGGACGAGCACCGAAACTGCTACAGCTGCTCTACGAACGACGCTTGCTGTGCAGACGCGGCGTCACACACTGTCTTCCTGCACACCGAGCATTTGCACGGCTGCCTGTGCTGCTCAGGAGCTGCAGATACACGCAGACTGTTGCGTAAGGCCCCTTTAAATCAGCAGTTATTTCATTTGTCCGTCTTTCACATTTAGTTTTTATTTGTTGACGAAAACTGTAACACGCTTCGTCGCATTTCTAGTTTGCAAAGGTTACGTTTTATTTGGTTTCAGTCCTGTTTTTGCTGTGGGGGGGAGAAAAGGTTGGTAGTGAATATTTCTTGTCGTAGTTTTTGCAGACAGGATTAACACTGATAAAGAATAAGGCTGGTGATATCTTTTGCAGTGTCGACAATTCTCACTATAGCTTTTTTTTCTTTTTTTTTAAACTTCATATCAAAAATGTATCCAAATCTGGCCGCTAACTCACGTCAATGGACGTGGATGTTCACAAAAACCCATGCTTTTGAGTGTGTTTTGGAGAGTTGAGAGTATATATTCAAAAGTACACTGTGGAACTGTGGGAAACGTTACCTCGATCACTCTTTATGTATCGCACATGTTGAGTTATTGACAATAAAGTTGACTTTGACTTTCTGCATTTGTGACCTCCAGAGCCAGTGTTTCTGATGTTAAAATTAACAACCAACAGTATCAGCAGCACAACAACAGCTACACTAATAATAACAGTAGCAGCAGCAGGCGGTCCGCATCCACTGGACCAGACCCGTGTGCATCCAGACTCCGCAGAACCAGGTCCTGAAGATCCAGACTCCACAACTCAAGAGAGAGAGAGAGAGAGAGAGACAGATGCATTCAATCTCCTCATCCCTCTCTTTTGTTTGACATCATGGTTTGGTCACGGTCACAATTCTCTGGACCAGATCACTAGATGGTCCAGTGGGCCGATTGGTGGGTTCCAGCTTAATGTAGCATCCCTGCACGCGCGACAGCTCCCAGCCTCTGCAGAGAGAATTCAAGCTCCTCCCCTCTGGACGCAGGTCTATGGGCCCACGGTGCAGTGATACACAATAGCTTTGTCCAGCAGCCATCGATCTGGTTAACAAGATGTAGCAACAACGCACTTTGAACGCCGATGCTGTCCTTCAGAACTTTTAACATGTCTTGTATTGGTCTACCTGTTTGTGCCGTCCGTAAGAATGTGCCTAACTGTTTTTAGATGGATGCCTGATTCTTTTTCTGAACTGCAAAACGAATTTACCTGCAAGTTCAAATAAAGTCACCTGAAGCTGCTACCTCACGTCTTGCTTTGCCCGCCTGTTGCCTGTCTACCTGCCTGCCTGTCTGTCTACCAGGACTTACCTGTAAGTTATTATCATAAATAAATCACTGAAGCCATCCTGCTGCCACCTCTGTCTGCACTACAGGTGATAATGCATACACCTCCATGTACAGACATATTGCATACGTCCATGGTTTCAGACTGTAGTGGCAGAGAAAATCTCTTTAGAAAGGAAACCACACCACAGTGCTATCCACACGACAGGAAATATGCAGATAAGGTAATGAGGCTTGTGTTTAACGGGCGGGAGAACAGCATTACATAGCATTGGTGATTTCACTCAGAGGCTTCTAAAAGGATGTGTTAAAGTTAGTGTTCCCTCACTGGACAATAACTTCCTTTCAACTGGGTTGCCCTCTGACGAACACATCCACTCTCTCAACATAATCAGACAGCTGAGTTCATTCCTACTTTCCATTATTTACAGTGTGCGGTAACCTTTTCATTGGTCCAGTTTAAGCAATGCGTTTACCCGCAGTGATAAATGGCCACCTAAAGGCAAAGTACCTTGTAACGACAACGCGGTCACATATTTCCAGACTTAACGAGCTGATGAGGACCACCTGAATGCATCATTAAATATACGATTAAGTGGAGCGAAAGAGATTCTAGGCAGCGAGGGATGTACATTGTTTGCGGCAGTCAAATTCCCGGCAGAAGGAGGCTGCATTCCTTGTCTGCATTTCGACAAGTGTGGGATATTTTAATCAATATACAAGCCTGTTAATGAATTATGAAGTTAATAAATTAATATATGAAAATCAGTACATACTCAGTGAAATCAATACGCTCTTAATAGAGAAAAATTAAGGAATAAGGCTGTTAGAATATGATAGAGAACACAGTAGACACACAGACAGCTTGACAGTTGGGAGTAACAGGAAAACAACTCGGGTGATGCTGTATCATTGATTGACAGTAAACTCTATTCACTTTGAACTCTTTTGGTCTCAGTGGATTCTTTATTAGCGTTTCAGAATATTATAAGCTACAATTAATAGAAGGCGAGAAGGGAATCCCGACGGACATCTGGCCCTCCGGGGGAGTTTTCCCTCCCACACAAGCCTTTGGGATTGTATTTATGACTCGTTAAGTCTTGTAATACAGACCTCACAGGAGGAATTCCCTTAGGTGGGAAATGCCTAAAGATTTTTTTGGGAGCCAGTATCAGATGGGGGCCATCATGTCTCAGGAATTCTGCTGAAGGTTTCGAGACAGCTAGCCACAGCCGGCCATTGTATTGGGTTTACGATCTGTCTGTACAATTTAAAATATTACCTGACTCTGCTGTTTTGAGACACCAGTAAGATACGATTAATTGTAACTAAATACAGGTATTTGGTAACACTTTATATATAGTGTATCAAGGTATCAATAAAATATTTAGTGTAAGACAAGAGGAGTATAATATTATTGCTGGTTAAAAAGGCAGGAGGAACTGGGAAAACATGGTAACATATTGCAATTAACTACCGTTTATTTTTTAATTATGATATTTTCAACAATATTTTTTAAATATGGAATACTTATCATCATAAATATAATATGCATTATTGTTGCTAGTGATCAAAGCATTGGGCTAAGCCTGGGAGGCAGCATTTACCTGTGTATTTGTAGATATTATATAGTTATATTTATAATAGAGTGCTGGGGAGCAGTTGTAGTAGTTTGAGATATGCTGGCTATAACTGGCAGAAAACACGAAGTACAGCTGAGGCTGTTGGGAATTTCAGTGGTCGATAGCCAAATACTCTTTGGTACTAAACAAATTAAAATGTCGACCTGTTGATGGCGCTAGAGAAAAAGCCATGTGATTACAATTCGTCCTGAGGTGAACATGAATGTCTCAGCTCAATTTCACGTCAATCCATCCAACAGTTGTTAAGTCGTTATTCGTGGAGAGTCACAAGTGTCATGGTGGCCCTAAAGTCACAGGATCACCAGAGTTGGTAGGATTCAGCTGCTGGGAGCCATCTGGCTGTTTATTTGTATTTTTATTGGCGTTAACATCGATACCATTGCTGCTACCGTTGCTTTACATCTGCATGTGGAACTGTGCCGTGCTGCTGTGTGTTGGCCTTCCTCCTGCTCTCGCTCTCTACCCAACAACATACTTTGTACTAGTTATATATCATATATAATTATAATATATATGTATTAATATATTAAGTTCAGTGTTGTTGTGTTTCGTTTTTCTTGTTCACCTCAAAGCTACATTAGCCAATGTTTTTGACATTAACGTTGATTTCTATGGTTCCATGTATTGTTAAACGGCTCACTCTCAGTGACAAACTGAGAGTTATCACCCACTTCTCACGCTTCTGCCTGTTTTTACTTATTGTAGTTTTGCTTCTGTGCAGCTGTGTAGCTCGGAGAGCCAGCGTGCACGACCTGCCAGGCAGCTGTCGGTCATTGTCTGAGTTTTTGGCACAGTTAGCAGCAGACACTCGAGTTTAGCTGATGGTTCAACAAGGGACACGTGGTGCATTTCGAAGAATATCAATCGTTACGGTGATTTATTCAACCTGTGTGACTTTTTCCTCCCTGGATGTTTTACGTTTGATTATAACCACACTGACAAAAACGTTCATATTTCACCCCGTTTCCTCTACACCCTCAGCAGGGCTTTTGGTTTAATCAGTAAATACAATTTGTTGTAATCTATCTAAATTTTTTATCATACTTAAATCATTGTGTCAGCTAAACTAATCTAAAGCCAGCAAGCACATTTTGCTTGGCAGGTAGCCAAACAGTTATTGTCTAACACACTTCAGTGATTTATGTTGGCTTGCCGAACATTTTTTTCATGTATTTTTGTGCCGATCTGCCTGTGCCTACGCTGATTATGGGGTGTCTGAACCTTTTAATAATTGGTGGGAAATATATTAGATTGTCTTTTTAAATTACTTTTGCTTCAGCATTCAGAACAATTTTTAATATTTAATTTATGAGTTATATCTTTTTATTAAACCTGGCGTGTTTTTCACACTTAATCGCATGTGAGGTCACCATTACTGAGCAGCACGTGTCCATGTAAACAGGTTAGAGCAGCCACACTGCAGAGCTGCTTTTCTGTCTAAACTAAATCTAATTTACGTTCCTAATGAAACATTCTATTACTGATGGCCATTACCAGAGGCAGGCTCGGTGTAGAAAGATAGAAAGATAGAGCTGGCAGCGGCGGCGCTCTCTGTGTGGACTCTCTGGCGCTGTGGCCCGGGTGGAGCGGCCGGTTCAGACGCCTTTGGCACCCATGTTAACCAATTGGACTGTTCACAGAACATGCTTGCACTCTGCAGTGACAGTTTCAGTTTAATCCAGTTTTATTTATACAGCGCCATATCATAGCAAAGTTATCTCAGGACACTCTGTCATATAGAGCAGGTCTGCACCGACTCTTTATTTACAGAGACCCTGCCACACCCTGTGGACTTGTGTTCCGTGTTTCCTGTTTTACTTTGGCATCTTTCCTGTTTCGTTCTGGTCGTGCACGGGCGCTTCATCATTAACATGTGCAAACTGATATCGATCTGACAAATAGGACTTAAACCAGCTGACTGTGGTGCCTTTAATGCCAAGTAAATGTTCCAGTTTCTGTAACAAAATGTGATGGTCAATGGTATCGAATGCAGCACTAATATCTAACAAGACAAGTACAGAGACGAGTCCTTTATCGGATGCAATTAAAAGGTCATTTGTAACTTTCACCAGTGCTCTGATGCACTCTAAATCCTGACTGAAAATCCTCAAACAACTTATTGTTGTGTAGGAAGTCAGACAACTGATTGGCGACTGGATCTTAGAGAGAAAGGGAGGGTTAGATATTGGCCTATAGTTCTATAGGTGGAAGAGGAGCCTTCTACTCTCCTTGGCCTTCTACCCAGCTTGGCTGAAATTAAAAGCAAGATACAATAAAGCAGAAGCACCCATGGCTCCATTGCCATTTTAGTGCCCGATTTATTGTTTTATATATTTAATACATAATAGGAATATAGGAATTTGCATCACACTTTTCATGTATGCTTTGAGCAGGTGTCTTGGTTTACGTTTTTTCAGGTATTGTTTTGGGTCACAAGACAGCATTTTAAAATGGGTATAATCAAATCATTGCTTCATCTATAGTGACATTCGTTCAGATATTACTGCAAACACAACTGACATGCTTTTGAAAGAATATTCAATTCAGTTCAGTTTCATTTTATATAGCACCAAATCGCAGATGGTAGAAGTTATGTCAGGGCACCTTTCATATACAGCAGGTCTACACCATACCATAATATTAGTTACAGCTCCCCAATTCCCACCATGAGCAAGCACTAGACCGTGAAATATTTTTCATGAATTGCAATTAGGAGACGATATATTTTTAAACTTGTCATTTAACTACTGGTCTGGTGCAAGATATTCAGTGATGAGCAGTTCGTGAATGGTGTCGCTGGTTCTGATCTTTGTAAATAATCAATATAATCGAGGCTTTACAAAAAGGAAACAGGAATGAGTCTCTTGGCATTCCCTGAGTGGACATATTGGCCAGGCAGAAGGCGTGAGTAAGAATGGAAACAGTTTACAGTGTGAAGACGTGAGCTGGAAAAAGTGGGTATTAATACTCTGTGAGTTAGAAACAATACTGTTGTTAAGAAGATGTGTGTTTACGCGATGCTACTTAAGATAGCAAAAACAAAAAGGGGGGGGGGGTCTTTTCACTTCATGCTGGCAAAAATGCTGACATTGAAATGTATGTATTTTCTGCACTGACCTTGTATCTATGGATGTTGAATTTTAGTTGGGGGGGGAGGTGAAGTGTGGTGATAGGAAAGTACAGTCCGGACTGTAGAGCAGCAGCTACATGAAACCTGCCCTGAGATAGCTGCTGCTATGGTTTGGCATTATAAAACTGAATTGAAGTGAACAGGCCACCAGCTATTTGTTTGTAATAAAGTTTGCAGCACAGCGTTTTATTTGGGTGACGTTTGAATGCTTTCGGTGCACATTCAGTTTTCAAGGAGACACAGATTAGTGAAAACGTAACACGGAGTAAAAGTGACTTCATGAGGAACGAAGAATTACTATGTGAAGGAATTTATGTGACTAAGTGAAGGACACATTTTTCTGGAACTCTTAAGTAATGATGAACTCGTAATTAATACATCCTTTCTTTTAGTAAATGTAATAATTTACAAATGAACAATCTCATTTGACTTGGGGTGTGTGTGTTCGGGTGGGGGGGGCACAAGTAGGGAAGGTAATGACCCCGGGTGCTATCAGCATTGTTGGCTGTGGACACCTGGGTGGTAATAGCATCTGCCTATGACAATGTGTCTTTAGTTTTCTGCTTAACTGTGAAAAACGACTTCCCCATCTGAACGCTGTAATTCACATGTAAAAAACCTCATTGGAAACGGAAAGATGGACGCGCAGAGTGTGTTTTCACATTCATCTGCTGAAGGGCGTTTAGTTTCTCTGTACTCGCCTTAAACGCCTGGACGTACCGGAAGGGTTTTGTGACATCACAACTAGACTAGAGCCAATCATGGTGCAGTATGAAACCTGACGTAGGAACTTGAAACTTTCAGGCCACAAACATTGGGAGCGGACATTTCAGTGAGGTAGCAGACAGCCAGCAGGTCCAGCATGTCAACGTTGGAAGTGAACAATATCTGCAAAAATCCTATCCACCTGCTTTTATGCAAACTTTAAAGGTGCACATGAAACACCTGAGTGGCAATATTGCGAAAAGTTGTTTGCACTCGGTGGCGATGTGTTAAAAGTTGGTGTACTGATAAAATCAAAATGTGACAGAGTGCAAATGGAAACAGAGCGAATAACCGATGACGTGCGTGACGCATGTGACTCCAGTGAAGAGACAAATCCATCAGATCTGTGTGGGGCGATGAGGAGGCTGTAACCTTCCTCACATTAATTCTGCGTTCTCGTTGCTCGCACCAACCGGAGAATTAGTGCCACCAGCTGTTAACCTCAGTGTGCCCAGTGGCGGATGGAAATGAATTAATTGCCAAATGTATGTGCGACATTTGGATGGAAACTGTTTTGAGCAACCAAAGGTTACGCAGAGGCTACACAGGACCACGTGTGCAGTTACAGCTAATGTTGCATAGCGATAAATGAAATGAAAAAACAAAAAAATAGGAACAATTGTGAAGTGTGATTTCAGCTTTTTTTTACATCAAGATTGAAGCATCAGGGCCTGGAAATGAACTACAAAACGAATGTCCCGCCCATCTCGCAGGGCATCACCGTACGTAGAAATACATTTGCATCCAGTCGGAGGCCTCTCGGCAGAATACAACATGAGTAATATATGTGCTTTAATCAGGCCTATGTGGGGCTTGATATAGTAGAATAGTGCTGTAATATGTTAAGTAGTTTGGTGAATTGACTGCTTATCTCAGCTCCAGATGAAAGAGAGATCACATGGTCCTCCAGTTCTCAGCAGTTATATTCTTATTTTCACTCATTCCTTTCTCCTACGTCACCTTCTGTCTTCATGTCTCTCTTGTTTCTCCTTCCTGCCCTCCACCCTCCATGTCAGTGACGGTGAAGGATGTGTTGGCAACAGATGGCGTCCAGGAGGCACGAGCGGCCCCCCCCCCCGATGGGACAGATGGGGATGCTGGTCCCATTTACACTCATGGACGGGCCGACCGCCGCCTCGTCCCAGTCACCTGCATGGACCGTGGGCACACAGGCGGGGAAGAGGAGAGAGAAAAGACAGGCATCACAGATTATGGAGGAAGAGCAGAGCTGCAAGGACGCCGCAGAGACGTTGATCCGTGGCAGCAGCAACGTGTCATACAGCAAAGATGACAAATGAGTTATGGAACTGAGACGACTGAGGAACACGGGGGTCCCGGGAGACCGCCCTGTCCCCCTTCCTGTTTACTCCGTACACCTCTGACTTCAGCTACAACACTGAGACCTGCAGGAGTTCTCTGATGACTCTGCCATTGTGGGATGTACCAGAGGACAACAGGAGGAGGAGGACTACAGAGGCCTGGTGTGTTCAGACTGAAGACAAGGGAGGACTGTACATCCATTTTGCACACTTTACTGCCATTTGCACACTGTATGCATGCACATGGGCATACTTTCATACTGTTTTCTTACTTTAACTCTTATGTTTAGTACTTGTGTTTTCATATTTGTTCTTATGCACGACATGAAGTAATTTGGACTTAAACTCAGCTAATTTAAGTTGTCAGTCTTGCCCTTTTATATGAAATGCCCACATGGGTCTAAAAAAAAAAAAAGGAATGTAGCTGTCTCCACTTAATTCTGTCACTTTAATTTCACATGGTTGGCTCAGTCATACAGGAGATTATCTGACAGCCACTGACTTGTGTGTGGGAGTTGCCCACATCGGGTGCAGAGGCCTTGAAAATGTAACATATTGTGATCTTAAAGATGGTGCAACTACATAGGAATGTTAAAATGCAGCACTTTAATTCGCAAATACTAACTCTAGCAAATTTTCAAATGTCAACCTTTCCTTTTCATTTACAATCTTTTAAATCTCTCTCTCTATATATATATCCATTTATCATCTCAAGACCTCTCAGATTCATCTGGTGACCCTTTGGAGGGGCCCGGTCCCCAAGGTTGGGAAGCACTGGACTAAACTAGCAAACAGTATATAAACAACTTATTATAAAGTCGAAAGTCATATAAAATAGGCTCCACACTGACATTGATGAATCAGTATTAACAATCTAATAATGTCACATATGAAAATCATTTATCAGCCACAGGAGACATTTTACTGCAGAACCACTACTTTCTATTTTGATACTTTAGGTACATTTTGCTGATAAGTAAGTAGTTTCAGTAAAGGATTTGAATAATGTTCCTACACCACCTTTCACACCCTTTCACCAAAGAAGAAAAATATTCTCCTGCAACCAACACAAGCAAATGATATTATGACTCCTGAACATAAACTATTTCATCCTATTGCGCTCTGCTGCCCTGTACTACTCCCAAACAATAGTAACATAAAAACAGCAAAGCCACTCATCGACTGTATAGAAAGGTTAGGGCTTAAAAATGGTCCCTGTTTGCCACTGGCCACTACGAAGAGTTCTTCGGCTAACAGGTCGGTCGTTTGTTACACGGCTCCACTGCTCTTTGGGCTGGTTGTTGCCTGACATGTCAAACAGAAAGACGTGACGCAGACGCTCCACGTCTGCCTACGTACAATGAGAGACAAATACAGCAGAATTCTGTAGTGGAGTGAGAGCCAAGGCCAGAGCCGAGGCCGCCGCTGAGCTGTACTGAGCTCTGTCCTCCAGCTACTGATTAGACTGTTAAACTGTGATAACCATTTCCTAAATCCTAAATCAATTTAGAGAGTTGTTTTTTTCTTGTCCTGTTAGAACGCGTGTAACTATCAGCGCACAGTGTCCTGCATATGTTGCACTGAGTCTGACACTGTGAAACACAAAACCTGTTGGGATCGGACTTTGCATCCGGTTGCGCCATGAGACGGCAGCACTGGCGAGAGCTCCGAGTCAACTCGGCAAACTTGAGTGGATTTGCTTTTTATTATAGGCTCTTTTTGCACATACGGTGCTATCACACGTCCAAAATGATCGACATACACTTTTGAGTTTGAATGCCGCTATCGGACTGCTAGTTTGCACAATATATGCTAGTGACTTTTAACTAATCCATTGTCGTTGCGTGATGCATTGACTGCATGAGCAGGGTTGCCAGCTCTCACGCTCTCGCGCTGTCCAAGCAAATCTCACCCCAAATCGTTGCCACAGTAACAGAGATGAACAGGTGAACGTATATACCATTGATTTTGTATGTAACCCCCATTCTAAGAGAATGGGCTCTTAAATTCTCTGTCATTGGTGCATGATGCTTACCGCCGTGTTGATTGGGCGGCTGTTCTGACCGAAAACCCTGCGTGGAGCCCAGAAGGCGTTCAAGCAAGCCAGTGAGTGAGTGACTGTTCATATTTGGTTGGGTGAGTGAAAGAGTGTCTTCATGTATGTATTTGGCAAAATGAGTACGTGTGGTCATCTGTAGATTTGTCTGCAGCAGCAGAGGTTCTTGTGTTCTTTTGTTTATTTCTGGTTCTTGCTTCTTGCGAATATTCAATAAAACTGTAGTTTTGATGTTGGAAACACATCTTTGACTTTCATTAGTGAATAAACCTGTGTGCCATTTTTTTGGGTTGGTGTAGTCTAATATTGTGAAATTGTGGATTCCCTGGGTGGAGGTCTACAGCCTTAAATCTTAGAATATAAGATTTAAGACAAGGACTACCTCCAGAGACTATAGTCAAAATCCACATCTGCTCCCCCGATACAGAAGTTTATTGAGGACATTGGATGTGGTGCCATGGAGGATGCTGTTGCAGTAAATGAGCCTGGATGTGATGAAAGCATTAGAGTTTCTGCAGCAGTGGATGACAGTTTGGGTCGGCGGTGAGCGACGTAGAGGCAGACAAGGCTAATTTTTGGTGATTTGGTTAACATGGGGGCAGGATGAAGGGTGCAGGGTTTAGGAAAAACATATTTTTCTGCTCATAATTAGCGTGTATGTGTCTGCTTGGATTTGAAAGTGTGGTTAAATCCATTTCTCTCACCCCTCCCTAACTGTGACAAAATAGGCAAGACTCCGACGTCTGTATGGTGGCCACACTGGCTGCGATAACGGCTCCATTCAGATATATCAAGATATGCAGGGCAGGCGAACTATAATGCTAACCCCCACAGACACACATACCGGAGAGCCTCCCACAGTTTCAGGGTGTAGTTACCATTTAACCAGGTGACTGGGAAATTGTGCACCCCCTTGTTGCTGTGATGAGAAAGGCAGTGGTGAAGGCAGCGTCTCCAGAATCATTCACTCTCTGTAACACTGTTTTATTCTGCATCGTGTATCTACGGCACAGCATGTCTTTGTTTGCCTAATGCTGAACATGAACTTTGGCAACCTGTTATTTGCAAGTGAGTTAAAATGGCAAACGTCGCCAGTGGCAGCTCATATCGGCTGTTTCTACCGTTCCCTCTGTAACATCTTGATAACAGGTCATAAGTAAACTTGGCAGTTGTCTTGTTTGTTTGCGAGAAATGAAACTCAGCAGTGTTACACCACTCTACAGTGGAACACTGCAGTGAAATGATGTGGCTGGTTGTGAAGAGCTGGCAGATGGCTGGCAAACAATGGACTTTAAGGTCACCTTACATTATTTTCACCTCTGTATTAGGGACCGTTTACATTCAGTTAGGAGAAATCACCTCCACACTAGATTTAGTACTGATCTGTGTGGGTTGAAAGGTGTGACTCTGGTGTACTTGTATCATTGATGCCACCGCTAGTTAGCAGTGCCAGAAATCTTATTTGCCTGGAATTAGGTGTTTTTAAAAAAAAAAAAAAAAAAATACATGGTCAATTAAAACCTGTTATATATATGAACCTAAAAGTTGATCCCTGCACAATTACTTCTAAAACTACAGCTGCTGCATCTGCGGCCCGATCAATAACAGCAAGCATAACCCTTTTTTAAATTCTGCTTATTCTGGATTACCTGCCACCTCCTCAAGTGACTGTTAAGTTTTTTAATTTCTTTGTCGATAAGATCAATAAGAACAATTGCCGATGACATACCTCTCGGTTTAACCATTCCACCCTCGCGGCTGTTACAAATGGGATGTCTCAGAATTTCCTCCATCTCCATTCTGACAAAACTGACAAGAAGTGGTATTCTCTTTGACCAACACTGGAATCTTGAACCTTGTATTATTAAGCTAATTCAGTCTTGCTTCTTTCAGCTAGGGAATATTTAAAAATCAAATCTATACTATTCCCGGTGAGTGTGCTTTTGCAGCTGTAGCTCCGAAACTATGAAACAGCCTTCCCCATTCCATCAGATCTGCTGAATCTGTGGCTGGTTTTAAGTGGCTGCTGAAAACTCATTTATTTTATTAGCCATTTTATTTAATACTCTGTTTCCCTTTAGTTTCCTTTAATCTGGTCCTGTGCTTAAATTTGTCATTTTGTAACTGTGTGCTATATAAAAAAGAATAATGCTAATTATTATTACTGCAGCTGCATCAGTTACTATTGCCATTGCTACTACTACTGCTTATTACAAACTTTTGAAAATGATGAATTCTTAAAGTAGGTTTAGGCTTAAATGTCACCTGGAACGGAGGCTCCAGGCAATTTTTAAACTCAGATTTACGAGGCGCGATATTGATTCTGTACAGATCGTGGACCAGTGAAAAGCTCTTGCAAAAATACTGGTGGGGTCACATTTGCCGATCCAGTCTAAATATACTTTGGAGCCTTGGAGAACGCTCATGACCCTGCCTCTCAAGGTGTCTTCTGGAGTATTTGGTCCCAGGGCCATTTCTAGGTGCAATCCAAGTGACAGCTGTATCTGTATCCCCAGCAAAAAGTCAAGCGCGTTCTGTGTGGGCACTGAGCTCCACCGGGGATGTGTTTCAACACGGAGTTTACCGTCTTGCAGTTAATGAGATTCTTTATTTATGAAAAAGAAAAAAAAAAAAGACCATCCACTCTCCTGCCTAATGAGGTGGAGGACGGCATGTTTGGACCACACAGGTCTCCAAAACGTTCTACTGTTGTTATGAACTGATCACATTAATGCTGGCAGCTACAGTGTGTGGGTGTGTGCACATATCAGCGGCCATCGATGAAAACTGTTGTGACCCTCGGCATATAGGCTGCAATTATACACGTGATCTAATTATTAGCTAGATGCAGTTCCATTTCTTTGGGAGGGTAATTATAGAAAAGGCTTTGGTAACTTAGCTTTCTAACCTATTTCCCATCTGACTTTGACTGTTTAACCAAACTATTTTCTCTCCACAACTGCCTCAAAATATAACATCCAACTGAATTTGAAATTGGACTTTGAACAAGGATTTTGAAGAAGGATGCAACAGCCACTACTTGATGGTCACCACGTACTGTAGGGGTGTGGACTATGTCTGCAGGCATGGACTACGCTCTCCTTGCACCATTAAAGTCCCGTCTCAGTTACGGGACACGTGACTTGCCACGCGGTAGTTTGGACTTGGCTGGTAGAAAAACACATGGCTGCCAATGTCTTCAAATGCTGTCCAATAAAGAAGATTCATACTTGCAAGATCTAGCTGTGTTTCAGAGCAAAGAACACAACCTGCTGGTGCTAACGCTATGCTAATGTTATGTTGCGGTAGCCGAGCGCTGTTATCCGTGGTCAAAACAGTCGTAGCCGAGGGTTATGAGTTGTGCCTATACTTACTGTAATGTTTCTATTATAAACTGAAGAAACTTGGGTTCATCAAATATGATTATTTATTAACTACTGTAGCAAATCTCCGTTACCACGTACATCCGGCATGGTGTGGGGCGTCTTCTTCTGTCTAATCAAGACAATACAATTGTAGCTTACAGGTAGGTACGCTAGTTGTTGCTGCCCTCTGGTGGTCGGACGTATTAAGCACTACCATCACTGCACTATTATAAAATAATAACAGCGAGGCTCCGCAGTCTGAAGCAAAATGGCAAAACTTGCATCCAATCCGTCTGAACATCACTGGGAAAATTTGGGATAATGTAAGTACACAATAGTCCTAGTTGTCTAGACATTTCAGTATGGAAATGTTAAATACCTTTAATCTACAGAAATGATGGCCAAACCCACAAAAACATAGCCAGAGTTGTAAATAAACCGGAATTATCCTTTGAGGGTTTAACTGAGAAATGCTGGATTCTGAAACAGTGTGAAGTTGCCAAAATGCAAACCGTCATTACTGTTGACATGTTTGGGTGAATACTCAAAGCATATTTATACACATTTATTGTTGCTGTATATTCAGTTTTACTCACATTGGAAGATACTATTTATGTAATGAGAGAAAACCATCATTTCAGAATACGGCTGTGAGCAATAAGAAAACCCCTCACTTAAATAACTGGCAGCTGTAAAAATCTAGAAAACACTTAATATACTAATTATAAATCTGTTTATTTGCAACAAAGGGAAATATTTCCTTGGCATTATTTGCAGTGAAGGAGATTTTAAAAAAATGAGGTTTAGAGTTTAAAATAATTATTTATGTCAAGGTTTTTACGTTACATTGTCAGGAATGGCCGGGTGCGGAGGAGGGAAGGAAGGACCCAAACGCAGATATCCAGAAATCATGAAGTCCTTTAGTTAACGGTACAACAGAAAAGCGCTTACAATGACAAGGTGACCAGGGAGTTACACACTAAAATACATCAGGACACTGACGAGGGATGAACAACAGGTGAACACGGGGAAACAGGTGGAAACACTTTAACAATCAGGGAGACATGAGGGAGGCTGAGACGGGACACAGACTCGAACACAAGAGAACTAAGGCAAGAAATCACACAACCCAGAAAGCACGAGACAAGCAACAGAAAACAGGAAACACAGGCAGTCACACGTGACATAAATGACTTTACAATTCAGTCAAAGCTAGATATATATTTTTTGATATTTCAGTCTGGAGAAAAGTGGTGGATTTACTGAAAACAAAAGGCCAACTGACAAACTGACATCCCCAGAGCCGCGCTCCCAGCAGGGCTAAAAATTCTTATTAGAAAGACACAATTCAGATATTAAAACACAAAATTAAACCGTTCGTACGGTGAAAGTCAGTTTATGTCTTGATCATTTTGGTGGATTTCATTTACAACCCCGTGGGCCGACTAATCTACTGACCATTTCACTGGCAAGCCTTCATCAGGGGATGTATGTCAAGATACACTGTATGAGGTCTACTTTTAAAGGACACATCATGCAGTCAACAGGAAAACTACACCTGGTTGAACAAAAGCATTCTGACAGGCGCAGGATTACGTTTCAGGGCTGCAGGCTGAGACAACCTACTGGACCGATTCCAAGCCTTTTGCGTCCATTAGTCAATCAGAATAAATCCAAAATATGCAAAACAGGACTCAGGATTAAAAACACCAGTTACCCTTTAGCGGTTAACATTTGGACGACGAAACATTGGAAGCATGAGGGCAATTTACCGAACGCCCAGTTTTGGCACGTTAAATGCCAAACAATATCTCCACTTTCACGAGTATCATTTTCAGTGGAGGCATCACCCCACTTCTGTTTCAGTTTTTAGATTTGTGACGGGAATGGCATCGATTAGAGGTCTCAGATCAGAATGAGTGACTGGACCCTCAGTGCACCTGTTCACCTCCCGAATGGAACATGTGATTTCAAAAAAACCAAAAAGATGCTAACAATTCTTCTCGACAGCCGAACTAGATGCATGTGTGAGAGCAGAATATGAAAATCCATCAAACATCCCGCAGGGCAAGAAACTATATTAATAATAGATTTTCTGTCTTCACTAACTTTGCACACAAACGGCAGCCTCCTTAATATCACTGTCAAATGGGAACATTTATTAAATAATTAGGAGCCTGTGGATACAGCTCGTAACCCGTGTCCTGCTGGTTACGGGGTCACTGGTAAATTAATCAAAGAACGAAGACATGAAAAAGCCTGCAGCAGCCGATTGCGGCGGCGTCTTCCAGCTCTCTGGTTAAAGGAGTAGTCAACACTCTGGGAAAGAATTATTCGCTTTCTTTACGAGTTACATGATTTAGAATGATATAGATCTCATGTTTGTACGTCGAGTACAGAATCTGAGCGAGGACGTGGTCAGTCTAGATTAGCATAAACACCGGAAGCGAGGGGGGGGACAGCTAGCTAATTAACACATATCCTGTAACAGAATTTGTACACAAAATCTGTACACAGAAATTGTTTCAGCGTGTAACTTAGTGTTTGTATACTGGTCAAATATATGAGATACAAAATATTAACAAGCTATGTCCGAATTAGCTGCTGGTTGGTGTATTCTGTAACTTTGGACCCACTTCCTGTGTCCAGGACGTGTGTGTGAAACGGAACACAACTCCCAGGTTCTATTGATTTCTCAGTGGATTAAAGATGAATGCCTCAGTCCTCAAACACGCATCATCAGAACGCCTTCCGTTTTGAAAAGTTGTGAGCAGTAAGCACAGAGGCCGACACATCAGAGCAGGTCTTGGAGTGCCGTCCTCTCGTCAGGCCAGTCTGCAAATACATCAATACAGCTGCTGAATATTGATTGACTGATGTGGGATCAGAAGCTTCAACGAGTCTGATTAGAAAGTCTAACTCCAGCCCGTCGTTGTCAGCAGTGAGGCTGCAGTGCACGTTTGCTGTTTTTGGATTCCTGGTGTGAATGCTGAGCTGAAGGCCCGTCACAAAAAATGTCTCGCAGCCGTTCGTGACGAAACACACAGCAAAAACACAGTGTGTGGTTGTGGTATTGCTTTTGTTTTTCCTTCATGAAAAATGCATCCTGTTGACTTCCTTACAATTCTCTTTTTATATTCATGGTAGTTTTACAGAGTCAAACACAGTGAACAGAACAACAGGCCGTGAGCCTTAGAAACTAGGCAATTTGGTCAGAGGAGTCAAACATGACATAACTGAAAAACACAGCATGAGTGACAACAGGCCTCTAAGTTAGCATCATGGAAAACCATCTCAGGCGAATGGACCGACTCCTCCGGCCTGCCTGAGGGTTTATATGCTCAGGAGAGCTGATTGGTTCATAACAATGCATTTACATCATATGGAAAGACGGGAGGAATGAGCTCCCTGCTAAACATACTGTTCGTCTCGGCTTCCAGAGGGCTGCCAAGTTAGCTTAAAAACATTATCAAAAAAGAGTGATCATAACATGTGAACAGCCTAACATTTTGGGAAATTCACTGATTGGCTTCCTTTCCGAGTGAGCTGAGAAGATGGATCCGTCTCATGTCTGTGTGTTAAATATAGAGCTGGAGTCAGGGCGTAGCTTAGCTTAGCGTGAAGACTGGACGTATGGGGAAACAGCTATACACCTACCAATACCTCTAAAGCTCGCTAACTGACTGCCTGCCAAACCTTTCCCCTGAATCAGCAATTGTCCAACAACAGCTTATGCAACACCCAGCACACTCCTGCAATGCTGCTTTTATTTGTGGTCTGCATGTTTCATCAGCTGGTGAGAAAGCTGACTTTTTGCCTTGGACTTTTTTAAACACTTAATTAATTAGCACTTAAGTAACGTGAAATCATGTATGAAGCCATTAAATGCATATTTAAGACCCTGTGGTAACATGAAAAAGTCGGCGGGAGAGATTTGGAGCTAATGTTAATTAGCTAGCAGATTAGTAGACTATTGTTATCCCCTAAAACTATCCCATAAAATTATCATTTTCATGTTTCTCTTCGTGTATGGGTAAATGAAATAAACGAGATACAGGTTGTTAATTGCCATATTTTCTCAAATAAACGTCGTACATTTAAATAATGGCTGGGGGGCGTGGTAGAACAAAGAAACGCCTAACACAAATACAGGATGCGAGAAAAAAACAAGCGTGTATAAGCTGCCGGTTATGCACATTTCCATTGCTATAATTTAATAAATTCAACACTATAATCCTACTGTTTAAATGTTTCACAATAAATGCCTTGTTAGGAAATTAAGGGGATTTTGTACACTGAAATACTACAGAGCTTTTAATTTGAAATGAATACAGGAAGTGTTGAGTTTGTATTAACAGCATAATGCAGTAACAAAACCGTAACAGGCTAAATGGATCAGATCACAAAACACGGAGGCTTCATATTAAAATACGACCAAATACACTATACGTAATTAGAAATAAAGGCCTGTCTCTAATACAAGCCTGCTTCAAATAAAGGCCCGGTACCTTTTGCGGTAATTAAAGACCCAGGCCACTAATTGAGAATTTACGGTAATCAGCTTTAGTGTTTGTACGTGTATGTTGTAACAGAGCCAAGGCTAGCTGTTAACCTCTACTTCTAGTGTTAAAGCTAAGCTAAGCTAACCATGTCCACACTCCAGCTCGGCACTTACACAGACATTAGATCGATATCAAGTGTTTCCCCCCAAAATGTTGACTTATTCGTTCAGCTGAGAAATAACTCCTTTGAATGTGTGAACCATTTCAGCTTTAGTTTTTTTCTCTAATGTGACATTAAACACTGAAGACATACAACATCATGGACATAAACATAATAATAATAATACAAATAATAATAGATGGAGGAGCCATGGTGAGGGTTCCCTGCTACAGAGCTGACTAGCACAGTAATACTGTTAGAGACACATTGTGCTGTACAGGCAGATAGACAAACACATAGAGACGGAACGACACACACACTATAATACATTCTGGAGTAACACTTCATAATTGTCATCATGCAATAAAGAACAACATGTATTTGTTTAAAAAAACATGGCACATAGGTGATCATTATGTCAATCCATTATCAGATACATATCAAATATAGAGACATTTCTTAACAAATATAAAGTTATTGCATTTTCATTATTACTTCATATAAGACACTATATGCAATGCATATAATCTTCTCTACCCAAAGTGGATTGTGGGTAGTTACTAGCTGATTGTCCTTTTTGTTATTAAATGGCTTCTAGTTCATGTGTGCAGACAGGACGCATCCCTTTTACTACTTTCCGGAGATACTGGCCTCGCACAAAGGGAGTGGCGATCCAGGCCTTTCTGCCGTTTTATATTTGCCTGCTGTTGGAGAACATCCCGCTGGCACTTTACTGGAAGTGGTGCTCATAACATGCTTTACTACAACACAGGGACACCTCAGCTGATGACACTGCGATGCCTCTGCTGCAGCTTTGAATCATGTTTGTAGTCAGTTTACAGCAGAAAGCCTGTGTTACAAAGACACAGACTTTGATAGAGTGTCTATCAGGCGGCAAGAATCAAATAAAAAGTCTATCAAGTTGCATTATGGGAATTCTAGGATCCAATACTAGGGACTAAAGATATCTCCGTATCTGCTGCATCAGTGTCGGCCATTCTTTTTTCCCCTATTCTTAAATCTGTTTCTTGCAAGTCTTTATGGAAGTGCAACACACTAATTTGGCGGCGTGCTTCTTTAACTTTAACCATTTTCCACAGGACACGGGATGATTTTAAATGGTTTCCTCCTTTCGAGCTATTGCTTTCAGTTCATTTCAGTAAAATTGAGATGAGTCACAAAGATGGCTTTAATGGTTGCCCTAAAGTTAAAGTATGTATTGCAGCTGCGAGCAGGCACTAAATCTCTTGTCGCATTCATGGACTTTCTGACTTTTGAGATTTGAGTTTTTTTCATGCAAAAAAAACCCCAATCTTTGTGTACGGATGATTTGAAGCTCATCACTGCTATATTGTTGAATTAATAAAGGGGGCTCAACTGTGGTGGATCGGTGGACTATTATATGAGTGTCAGTGACTTAATTTTCATTTAGTGCGGACACAATAAATTGATTAGTTAACCAACATAAAATTGAAATTATTGTATGGATTAATAATTTAAGTCACTTATCAAGCATAAATGCCAATCGTCCTACAGTTCCAGCTCCTCAAATGCGAGGACATGATGTTTTCACAGCTTTATGTTGTTGTAAATTTGATGCTTTTGGACTGTGAGTCGATAACAAAAACATGTTCTGGGACAGTGGTTCCTAGCCTTTTTGGCTTGCGGCCTTTTTGAAGCGAAGCAATGTCCACTCAAGAACCCTGCACTTTCATCAAAGAGTCGATCCAACTCTGTTTCAGTTGAACCATCTTTAGATGCCCGAAGAGGTACAGCTAAGTAGAATTTCACAATAAAACAACAGGGATTAGCGTGAGTGAGAGTGAATATAGATTAGACTATTTCCTGACATTTTATAGACTAAACTAAATGAGTTGGTTGATTGAAAAAAGAAATTATCCAAACTGAAAATAATTGTTAGTTGAAGCCTTAGTTGGTTCTGAAATGAGCCAAAAAGTATGAAATCCATCTACGTAGTGATGTTTTGTTTTGGAAAACGCACGACTTAGTTATCAAGGTGCAGAGTAACACTGGTTCAGGCTTTGAACTGCTCTTTTGTCAGAGAATTAATTATACAGTTGCACCATTTATCCCTTTAAATAGCCCCTGACACGTCAGGCACTTATAGTATATTACTGACACTTGAACACCACATCCGATAAAGTGTTACCAGCTCTGTTATGGAGAAAAGCTCCATATTATTATCAGGTAAAACTGACATATAACCAATATCTGAGATTGATCTTGATCATCATTTCAGCTCTGACCTACAGCAACAGAACCTGGGCTCCCTTAATAGGCTTTGAGTAACTTTCGGGCACTTACGTTTGGTCAGTAGTTGCAACCGACTTTGGAGGCTGGATTAGTTTCATCCGCTCTGGCTCAGTCCATGAGCACGGCACTAACACTGCTGAGGTTACAGGTTCAAACACTAGGTCCATATACACCTCACATGTATAATACATCATGCACTGTGGTGCAGACTGTGCATTCTCATTTACCGGAGGCTTGAAAAGTGTCACTTTTTAAATGCTGATCAGACTCCCTCTAATACGCGGTTCACACTGAACAGAGAAGTGTGGATTCAGTGACACCCATCTTTGTGTGCGAGTGCACGTGAAAGTGTGTGTGGCCCGAGGAAAGTTGGGGCGATTTCTCAGACAGATGTGCTGCCACACACGGACCTTTTGTCCTTGTCCGAAATCCAATCGGAGACACACACACACACACACACACACACATGCGCACACACACACTCTCAAACACACACGCACACACTCTCAAACACACACACACACACACACAAAGCCTCAGAACAAGTCATGAGTCATGTAATTTACATTCCCACTTAACAGCTTTCAGAGGAGAGCTTGCTGCTGGGACTAATGGATAAACACTGCTGGTGTGAAGTCAAATGCTTCTTAAAGGTCACACACACACACACACACACACACACACACACTTCACTGGAGGGAAACCCAGTGAGTAGCTCATTCACTGAATAACAGAACATACAAAAGCTTTCCATCGCCTTGATTGTTTGAGACGCAGGTGAGTCAATAGGAATGATTGTCGGACGATGTCGCCGCTGCTTCTTGCTCCGCGACCACCAGAAAACACTCACCTCATGACACTGCAGCATCATCACAGGACGTGGGTGTGTGTGTGGGTGTGTGTGGGGGTGTGTGTGGGTGTGTGTGGGGGGGGGGGGATATACTTTGGA
>JAVQJF010047463.1:0-14544 GCA_036023855.1 Gadopsis marmoratus
CCCGTCGGTGTGTGAATGGGTGAATTAGACTACTGTTCAAACTTAGATTACTGTTACAGCGCTTTGGGAACCGTTTCGGTTGAAAAGCGCTATATAAGAAAGAGTCCATTTACCATTACTTCTCTCAAGTGGTGGCAAAACAAAGTGTGAAGGGTGGCACTAGATAATGATTAGATGTCTGGGTTCAGACTGCCTATTAGTTATTCTTCTAGGTTTAAGGTCAGGAGGTCACCACATTCATTAAGTTTCCTGAATGTCGAACATCCCTGCTCTACAAACGAAAGATGACACGTTTGTGAAATACTACCATGAGGCATCACAGGGTTTTTGTTTGTTTTTCTGCGACCGGCCTATCAGCAGGCAAGACTAGATGAGATCTAAATTTGAAATACGTTGTGGCAGAGCAGGAGGTAGAGCCGACCCCAGCGGGAGGTGAGGCCAAGTCCAGGAGGGAGTGTAGGTCCCACACCTCCGTTACAGCAGAGGCTCCCTGGAACAAGAGCGCGCCTGCCGGCCATCAGCTGATTAGACCGGCTGGCAACCACCTGCACCATGGACCGGCATAAAAGCTGATGACCAGCACACCGCGGGAGTCTCAGCTGAGGAGGGAGTCGCCTGAGCGGCACGGCGAGCCTCCCCAACCCAAGAGGTCATCGGCGAGCCCCCACGAGAGCCCGATAGAGAGACAGAGATATTCCCTGACCAGGATGACCTTTGTGTTAAAGTTTGATTAAAATACTCCTCCTTTGCACCTCTCTGGCTGTAGGTGATTCTTACCTCTCAGATTCTGCCACAACATTTAAAATGATCATGAACTTTAAAGGCTTGTTAGGGCTGTAGTGATTCGACTATTTCCCATACTGTGCTGTATGAATTTAAAATTCTACACATTTTGCCTGCTTAAAATCTTTATTGTATTTTATGATACAACACTGTTGTCTGGCACTCCTTACCAGTACAGTATGAACATATTGGACAAATACATGGTGTACAGTGCTGTCTGTACTTTGTTGAATGGTATCATTCACAGTAGGCTCCTCTGGGAACGACTTGTCCTAGATTTAGCCTAGCGTTTTGTTTCACTTGATGTTGTTTATGTCCTCTTTCAATTCACTGTGGACTGCCATAGCAGCATCAAGTACAGATACAGGGCCGAACCACAAGGTCAGCACTGCAGTGTGCGTTTGAAAGGGGTTGCTTGTAGTCAACTTACAGAGAGTTATCACCTGAATGTGTAGCTCCCTTCAGCTTTACTGAGCTTTAAGGGGAGTTTCAGGTACATGGTTACTCTTTACTGTTTTGTTTCTCGCACCGCTCTCTATGGTTTTCTTCATCAACTGTTTTCAGCAAAAAGGCTCCAAACCCCACTGTACACTACCTACTCAGCACCAAACATCAGAGAGACAAAGTTACAGGCTAGCCGGTCAAAATAATATGGCAGTTTAAAAGCCAGATATTTTTCTCAGGAGTTTGTGGAGAAAACCAAAAATGCTAAAAGATGTGACTATTCTTCAGTATCAGATATTGCAAGTTTAATGTCAATTCAGGTTTAGTACAGCCTGGGTCTTCATCATTTCATTTTCTTCAAGTTTAACTAATTTGCAGGTTTGTGACCTTATCTTATCACCAGGCAGAACTTATATTTTGGGAAAATCTGCAAAACCACACTGACTTCTTAAGTGTATTCAATTTAGTCAGTACAATGTTATCATTACAATAGGATGAATGGCCTAAAATGTCTAAAAACAAGACCAAAGTTGAAATAAACCACAAACATTAAAATAAAAAAAATTAACAAAGACAAAAACTTGAAATCTGTAATTTTGTCTTTGGTAAATCACCCCAGTTTACAGTGACGATTACTACATGCTGTAAATATTCTATTGTCCTGTTACCTACTGAATAGCTAGTTCCCTCTTTTCTCCCACTTTTGGCACAGCACCATTGATTATTATTTACAAGGCGTGATTGTTGTTCCTTTTATGAGGTGATCAGAATGATGAACTCTTTGTTGAAGTTGCTCCGAAGTTCATCTGCTTTCACGCTTTATATGAGCATCATCGGTATGTAATGAGTTGAAGTAACATGTAGCATGTGCTAGCTAGATTTATGGTATATACAAATTTGATAGATGTGTTTGTCCTGGTATGTACAGGTTATCTTACTGTAGCTTTTCTAATTAGCTTAGCAGAGCATACCGTTTGTACATCGCAAGCTGACAGGATGATATATTGTTATGTGTCAACAACGATGCAGTAGATTTACTGTGTGATTGAAAACAATGAAAAATGTTCATTGTATTCTTTGTCTCAGTTTTACATTATTCCTAGTGTTCCATTAAAGAAGCTGAATGGTTATCAGGGATTCAGGGAAAGCAGCACTAGAAGAGGAAAAGAACACTGGCAGAGATGCCAGGAGATTCATGATCATGAGGCATCAGAGGGAACATCACTTAACACGAGTGCCTGTTCGCAAGCTAATTGCTTCCTTTCACACCAAGCTTCAGTCTCAACAGCATCCATTTTTGGTACTCAAGACAAGAAAAACACAGTGAATGTACAATGTTAACAGTACAGATTCCCATACATGTTTATTCCCATAGAAATAATGCATATTAACACCAACTGACCAATATTTACACACTAACATTTATATTTATCACATTAATAATCTTCCAATAGTCCAGGAAAAGAGTAAATAACTGATGAAAGTCAGGTTATTACTTGCAGAGTGAACGCCAGAGATGGAGAAAAAATGCAGCGACGGGAAATAAAAGGAATCAACGACTTAAGTGAGCGGCAGAGGTGCAACAACAACGGGACGTGCATGTGGAAATTGCATGAAGATCTGAGCTTTGTGGCTCAGAAGCTTTACTAACTTTTCAAGACTGGCAGTCTCAATACGTTTCAGCTGGTAGAGAAGGTGTGCTTCAACTGATCAAACAAGAGCTGCATGTACAGAGAATGTGTACACTGCACGGACAAGAGTGTCCCAATCTCCAGTACAAAAAAAGTATCTTGATCTTAAGGAGATCGATAAAAAGAAAGAGGGAAAAAAGAGGTCAACTGTCAAGGTCACCATCAAGAATTCTGTGGAGGGCACACAGGAGAACCTCATTGAACTGTTCCACACCTACCTGCAGTGGTTCAAACAGCATCACTTCAACATGAAACAGCAGTATGCCTTCTGCCGCGAGCTGAAGGAGAACATGTCAGGAGAAGCAAATACAGTTCCCAGATTCAAGCAGTCCACTTTGGGGCTTCTCACCAGCAGGCCACTCTGCATACAGGGGTGTTGTATGTTAGTGATGATCTGTATTCAGTCAGTTTACAGTGTTTTAACATGAGCTATGTAGCTGTTATAGTTGTTTTTTCTGCATTTGGGTTAAAATGCAACTTATCTGTTCATTCATTCATTCATTCATTATCCATACTGCTTATCCCGAAGGGTCGCAGGGGGGGGGGCTGGAGCCAATCCCAGCTAACATGTTAGCAACTTATCTGTATTATCCTTAAATGGTTACATATTGAAATACAATGTTTGTTGAAAATCTTACAATGAATTTGAAAATAAAAACAACTTTTTATGTGTTTTATATATATGTTATATATTTGTCTCCTCAACCCAGTTATCATCTTCAACCCTATTACCCTAGTCTCAACCCTGTCACGCCAACATTTTTATTATTTGATTTCAGTTATGAAAAAGGAATTTCCATAACTGAAGAACATTTTTGAACTGATTGGTTAAAGAATAATAGTGCTTATACCATAAAATAACAACATATAAAAAATGGGATTTGAAGCCTGAGGTGGGAATTAACATTTTCTGGAGGTTAAATATATCCTTAATCTTGTGGAGGTTTCAGAAAAGCAATTAAATTTGGTAAAAAATCCAAACATGCCAAAGTCCAAATCGTACTGGATTCGTGGACGTCTCTCTGGACTGGCTGCTCAGTGAGTTGAGGAGCAGCAGCACGTTCAGTCGACCAGTCTTCAGCCCCACAGAGACATGAATGAGCTGTGAATGTGCTTACGTTAACAACGACTGAATATCTTTTTTTTTTTTCTGTTCTAAATGATTTAACTTGACTATTTAAGTTTTCAAGAGTTCAAGTTCTCAACCCAAGAGTTGGTTTATTCCAGTGTCTGGATTCTCTTTATTAGTATGTGCTTCTATTTCACAGACTGCACAACAGCCTATAAATGTTTTTTAAATTATAGGTAGATTTAGATACATATGTAAGCACTTGCTAGTTAGAGCAAGTTAATTTAAGCTTGACTTCCTTTTTTTAACTTAAATTTTTTTGTGTTTTGCGTATGTTTACGTTATGATGTCACAGATTAGCAAAGCAGAGTGTGACATAATCTAGTGACATTTCAAGATAGCTAGCTAAATGCAGGTAAACAAGACAGCTAGCTTGGAGAGCTATTCTGCTTGTTCCTGACTGGCTAGCCTGTTAGCAATTAGCTCACCAGTTAGCCTGGCGAAGCCTGCGCTATGTGCAGGTTTATACAAAATAGCACATCATTTAGCTACATCATGCATGCCAGCATAGAATTTCTCATACATTGTTATGTACCAATTTTTTATATTTATGCCACTCATGTTCAGACAGACACCAACATCTATTGCGCTCAAAACCAACCACACACCCACACAGGCATTTTGTGATCAGTGACAACAATAAGAGGCAGGGATGCATTCTTCTAGCCCTGCCGAGCCTCGCTGAGCAGAGCAAATGTCTTAGATCGCTGTACTTTGACATGTTTGGATGACCTGGTAGGAATTCACTGACAATAAAGAAAAGATACAGCACACTGAGAGGGCCAAGGGTGTGAGAATACACACAGGAGAGGTAGATCAAGCAAAAACAACACAAGCAAGTCGCTCACATTACAGCCGCTCACTCCTTTGAGCTTTGCACTTCTACACTCGTGCTTTCACATGAAATGCTATATTACATACTGCACACAGAGTTTCCCAACAACGTGTAAGATGAGACCAAATGGCAGTCAGAGGACGGTGAATGATTGAGTGTGAGCGTATGTACGGTGTGTGTGTGTGTGTAGGTGAGGATGTGGGAAGCCAGAGCAGCGCTGAGAACGTTGATGGGATCTGTCAACACAGCCAGTCACTGACAGGGAGACGGGGAAACCTGCCCAGTGAGACATGGCTCCTCTCTGTCTCCTCAACTGTAATTCCTGGGAATTCCAGCTAGCTCAGATTGTTATCAGATCCAAAGACACCCTACTACTCGGCCAAACTATTTTGTTCTTACTGAACACGATACACTGTGTACCAGAGATGAATTAATCACTACCAAGTCCTAATGAACTTTTCTTACTTATAGTTAAATAACAATATTGTGATATTTAACCACAAGAAGGCGTAGTGGGACTGTCACCCACTCCAAAGGAAATGTCCGTGAAATTCCTGCAGCACTGAGGAGACATTCTAACCAGTGCTATGAGATAACTCTGTTATGATATGGCACTATATAAATAAAATTGAATTCAATTGAACCACAATGACAAAGTCTTAAGTGTTTTAAGACAAACCTTATCCAACTTCCGCGAGGAGCTTTCTTGACTTGGTCATAATGATGGAACATGAGAGACTGATCGAACATACCAGAGTACTTTGGGCCAACTCTCGGCAGACTTCTCCTGTGTATTGACTGAATTATTTTCCTCTGCTGTCAAAGTGGACAGTGTTGTTCTGATTTAAGAGTTAAGGGATGTCAAAGGATAGGTCTGGTGATATACTATATTATTATATTATTCTGTCCCATGAAAAGATCAACAGCAACAATGAGTTGATCCTACTACAAAGTATTGTCTGTGCATCCCAAAGCCTGATATATCTTATTCCTCTGTGCTTTAGAGCTCAATTGTGTCCAAAAACACATCAATGTACCACACCATTGCACTGGGCGATATGTTCCTTTTTTACATGCACACTGTAGTTTATTTTGACTCAGTCCCACATATGCATGTACAGTCCTCCTGCCAGAAATACTAGCTAGATCACAAAATGTGTATTAATCGGACAAGTCCCCAACATATGCATGTAGACGTTCTTCCTGATGTAGTAAGGTTTGCTAAAACCTACAGAGTGCAGCTGCTTTAGGAGATTTTGCCTTTTCAATTACACAATGTCATTCATGAAATAAAAATTATTTTGGCAAACAATTATGTTAGTGTGCTAAACCATGAAACCAATGTAACACTGGAAACCTTCACATCTGATTGTGATTATGAAACTCCAGCCTTTAACAGTCTGAACAGAGAGCATTGTTCACAACTGTGTTCTTTGGCAACATACAGTATGAAACCCTTTTATATTTACAGTTGACCCCATCACCACCAACAATCCCCCCCAGAAATACAAACTCATACATACACATTCATTTCTACCACATTTAGGCACTATAGAATAAGTAAAGCCTTCTTCTAACCCGTGTGTTGCTCATCTAAGTAGGATTTTCTATTGTGAGGTCTTACTGGGCGGCGATCAAGCCGGTGTAGTGCATTCAGATGTGGGTGCGTAGAGAAACCACGCAACAGCCGCGTTCAAACAACGTAGAGTCTCTAATTCAGAGTTTTCAGTTACAGCCAAAAACGTCCCTCCTTTCAGTCTCTCAGTTACCCCTATTATTCTAATTCCCACCCAGATCCTCATGCGTTTCCCCCGGCTCAGCTTCCTCTCGCTCATCAGTTCATTGATGCCAGCTGGGGACTGTCAGATGCCCGCACTGGACCGGGCGCCCATGGAAGGTGTAGTCTTTGCTGGTACCACCGGGACAGCACGTACCTCCCCTCTAGGACCTGGCCCCTTGCGACGTCACAATATGCATGTAAAAAGGGTTATAGTAAAAAGAAAAACAACAGTGTGATTTTGCTTTTATTTATGTTGTTAGTATTAGTATTAGTAGGGATAACTAGCTCTACCTTGCCTACATGGATCATCAACTGGTGGCGATGCTGACTTTTTGTCACCTTAGCCTCCATCCATTAGTCTACATATAGTGTTGAATTAGCAGGATATCATATATTTATCCATTAAATGGATATCTAAAAGGATAACATTGGTGATAATCCATGTGTTTTTACTTTTAAAAAATCCTATGAAAAGACTAAAACAACAGTGATTTGATCCTCCGTCTGCAATGAGGCCAACGAATGCAGAGTCATCCGAGAACTTTTGTAGGTGGCAGTTGGTTGAGTTGTGTGTTAAATCTGCAGTGTGGAGGGTGAAGAGGAAGAGAGCCAGGACTGTTCCCTGTGGGGCCCCCATGCTGCAGACAACCCTGTCGGATTCACAGTCTGTGACCCGTACAAATCAAGCATCATTACATCCTCCGTTTTTCCAATCAGATATCCTTTGATCTCTAAGCAGCTGAATGTGTGTTTACCTGTAATGGATTCCATTTTGGAAGGACAAATGAAAAGAGTCTGATCACATGAAGCAACATTTGAAAAATTGTTTGCGGATGAAGATATTATCCACGCCTCACTTTGATAAACGTGACCTACAAAAGGAAACATCTACTCCTCTGCAGAGTCCAAACATTTGATCATGTTCCCAGCCCAGCTGCATAAGTATAGACGCTGCTGGATGACCGATCTAGCCTTCCTGTCTATCTGGCAGCAGATCTATTAGCTCAGCTGTTAGGTTGACTTGGATAGATGACACGCTGGCTTCTTTCTCCACCTTTACGCCTTTCTCATTCAGCATGAACATACCGTGTGCACTAGTACATCTGGAAGCAGCCCCAGAGCTTACATGCAAGGGCTATAATAGACACCTGACCTCAACATGTCCAACAAGATAAATGTGACTATGGGATGAGAAAATGCATATATGACAGGATTATATGCAGTGAGCATAAATTTCAACCCTAGAACATTATGGGAGTCAATCTTGCCGGGCACTCGGCTTTAACCTTGTAGTACATATGCACAGTTCACCTTCTGCACCTTGTGACAAGTTGACGCTGGAAAAAATTAAATTAACACAAACTCTAAAAAACTATTCTGAATGAACAATGTGAAGATTATATTCATCCACTATTTAACAGTAGCATAAATAAAACATTGAATTCTACTTGATTGACAAGTGGCCCTTGGCATTAATAGTAAAAGAGAGGAGAATATAGAATATCTCTAGGATAAAACTCTAAAGCCCCGCTAGTGGCCCTAGAAGCTGCAATGTTCATCACTGAAAAGCCTAGTACAAAAGGTTCTTGTTATGGCAGCCTACTTTGCTATTCTTACCAGTAGTGAGGCTAAAAATATAAAGTTTATCCAAAAGGTTGTGCTAGAGGAAAGGTCTTAAGGTCATTATAATCGTAAATTATTCATTCTCTGGGGAGCAAGACCATGCTCAGCCAATTTCCTGGCAACCTGCCAATTAGATAAGTATAATTTGAGATACAGCATCTTATGTGCAAAGTTAGAGGGTCACCAAAAACCTCAGGATTCATCATCTGGTGACCTTGAACAATAGTTTAGTTGCATAAATCTTGCATGTTTAGGTACATGTTTAAAACAGGGCTAAGGACCAAATTATTTATGGTTTTCAGTGTACAAGAGAAGTAAAACCCATTTAAAGCCAGTTGTAAGGAGATTGCATTATGTTGTAGATGCTGTGTGGATCTTGCATGTTTGGTTTGTGGGAGCTACCTGGTTGCCGTTAATAGTGTAGCTTACAATAGAGACAGGAAATAGCGTTCATAGTGTCAGTATTGCAGTGTGGCAGCCATGCGATGGTATCAATCCTGTTCCATCCATCATTACAAGACTTTTTGGAGGCATCATCTGTAAGTGAATTTGTTAATTATTAAGATCATATAATGTATTGATGTAAATAACAGCATATTCCAAGAGTTTATGGTGATTTGTTTATTGTATTTGACATGTGACTGCAGCTAGGCAAACATACTTAAACTACCTTAGTGACAAAAGACAACTTTTCAACATTTAGCCCCACCATAGCATATGCAAGTGGTATTAATGTTGTCAACACTGTCGCAAGGTCAAGAGGATCGCTTTCAGTTTCCCTCAGCCAAGCTGCTACCAACAACACAGGACACTGCATTTGTTTCCAATTTCCCGTGAAGAAACGGTCAATACCACTTTGAAATTACAAAAGATAATTCACAGAAAAGGTGAAGTGAAATGGTCATAATTTTATATTGAGTAATAGCATAGTGCTTCGCGCAAGCAAGTACGTGACTACAATGGGTTGGCATGGGGGTGTAGGGGGAGCAGAAGAAGAAGACCACCATGAGCTGGGTCGTTGGGTCGCTGTAAATAATATGAGGAGCAACTTTAAGGTTTAGACCTGCTCCATAGTGCCCTGAAATAACTTCTGTTATGATTTGCCGCTGCATAAATAAAATTGGTCAGTTTTCTGGCTGCTAACGGCAGCGTTTGGACAGAAGCCAGGCTGCTAGCACTAGTTACCATCCAGTGAAAGCGAGGATTATAGGAAACCAATCTAATCGCCAATTATGTCAGTATTTTACAGCAATCAACATTTACTTTACTGACAATAAAGTTGTCTATTGTCACTTCTTTTATACTTACCTGTTCATTTACTGTGAAACTTTATACTTGCTGTATAATACTTCATACCTGTAATTCCAACATGTCATTTTATGTTTGTCACAGTTTTACAAAAACCTATTCAAGTAAACTTCAGAAATGGAAATCCGGTGCTACTGGAGTTATCTGAGTAGATGTTTAATCTGACTGGACAGCTAGGCACAGGAACCTCTAGCGAGGCAAGTACAGTATCATTTCATCGCAAGTAGAAAGTTAAGTTTTCTGTCAGCCATTTAGCCCATGGCGAAGCAAGCTTATCATCTCAACTCTCTCCATTTTTTAATGTTTCATCCTGCTCTTCACTGTTCTCACAGGAGCCAACTCAACAAGAATAGATGATGTAAAACTGTGTCTCATCAGTTCATCTTTAAGGGCAGATTTAGCCTGTGGCACAGGTCAAGGGGTCATTAGTAACTCACACAGAAGTCTTGTTGAAATTGAAAAAACATTATGCAGCTGCTTGGACATACATATTCTGTGCCACACACACGCACCACAATTTATTTACAAGTTAGAACAAATCACATCTAATTGGTGTTATTCAGCTTGTTAGTCACTGTGGGTTATTCTGTAAGGTTGAACTGAATATGATCAGCCTGCTCTCAAAGTTTCAGAGACTTGTCAGTATCTCTTAATGGAAAAATACACTAAAAAGCTTGGGCAAGAAACTGGCAGTAGTTTAAAGTCAAACTGAAATTCCTTCGCATCTTCAGTCAGGATCATGTTGTGCTGTTATTCAAGACATACAGAGGGCTGAGGTCACAGCTGGGGCTAGGCAACAACACCTGACCCCAGCTCGGGGGTTAACTGCCTGTCAATCTGTAGGAATTTAAGTGATAGAACAAATCCACGCCTGTACGGCGTGGCATTCTGGCGGCAGGGAAAAAACAAAATGCAGACAGTGATACTTACTGACAGGTAAGGCTGAGAAACATGTGAGTCCAAAAACAAAACACAAGGAACATCCACGGAGAAAAACACAAACATGAAAATTATCCAAAAGCCAAGGCAACAGACAAAGTCTAACCCGGGGGGAAGCCTAAACTGGCGCAGAGACCAGACGCCGTGACACGAACAATGACCAAACCCCAGAAACTAGTATAAATAGACAAGACAAGAACGAGGGAACACAAGACAGGTGACCACTGAGAACAGGCGGAACGACTCCACAATCAGAGACACAAGAGCAAACGCAGATAGTACCCTAATGAGCAAATCAGGTACAGCTGAACACAACTGACAGGTCAAAAGCAAGAAAACACACAACCGGAAACTCAAAAGCACAGATATCAAAATGCAACAGGAATCCAAAAAATCAAAAGGTTCACAGACCATGACAACACCCACTGGATAACACCAAAAGGGGCACCATCACTGCAGAAAATTAAATAAAATTAGAATTTCATCTATTTCTTAATTATCATTTTAAGCAAATAAATACAGCAGTCTCAACCAATACAGAAGGATATATACGATGTGTTGATGTTTCAGTTCTACTTTAACTTAGTGATAGTGTGGAAGTCAGGGCAGGTGGATGGTGGATACATTGGCCATCAGCTCTGACCTCCCATGTTCAACATTCAACTCATGCCAAGAATTTTCCACAGTGAATAAGTCAGCCTTTATATGAAGTTGTTCTTCTTAAATGTTTCATTCATGCTCCTGTTAAATGGTGCATGAATATATTCTTAACACAATTCATTCAGAATAGTGTTTCAGCATTTGTTTTAATCTAATTTTGATATTTCCAGTGTCAGCTTGTAACAATGTCGGCCCCGTTTTCAAGTGTCCTTGTGACAATAGCAGCAATGCCTGGTACTGGAAATAGCACTGAGGCCGTAACCTGTGGAGTTGAAATGTATGTGCTAATTCATCTGACCTTCGTAGGGCAACACAAGGACAAAAACAGAGTCACTGAAGGGGTTAGGATGCCAAACTGAACTGGCAGAAGTTCAGAAAGACTCAATCTCTGCTACAAAGCAGGCCAATGAAAACCGAGTTAGCCCACCCTAGGTGATGGCTTCTAGGCAGCTGGAGCGACGACAGACCCAGAGCAGTCTTCTGCCGTGAAACCTCAACGGTCTCAACTAATACTGATCCCCACCAGTTATAAAAAGGAGGTAAAAGATTTTCAATGTACATGTTGCACAGTACATACATGTAATAACACAAGGAACCATGATTCCTATGTTGTGTAAGATTAGATAAGCATTATTTGTAATTCTAACCCTACAGTACCATGGTTTCTCATTATTAGCTTCAAGGTTTCATTTTCCATTTGCTTTGACTTATAATAGTATAATGGGCAGTAGAGGTCTTGGTCTGTGGAGACTTGTCTTTGATGTCTGCTGTTGGTCCCGAGTGATGAAGTGAGATGGAGAGTGAAGCAGTGGTTTACCAGACACACACATACGCTACAACAAACATGTACTCAGTCCACCCTCAGAGTCTGTCAATGTTCATTACACACAAAGTAAAGTGTTATTAGTAATAAAGTACTGAAGATCATTACATTTGTCAAAACATTCCAGTTGTGGAGCTGAAGAGATATTGTTCTTTAGTCATTATTTTAAAGACAACTTACCAAGCCAAAGTAGATATTGGTTAATTCTGCAAAATATCAAATCACATTAAATGGCCAAAATTGTTTTATTAATGTACTGTATATTCAATATCTGTGCATGGCAACTGCAGCAGGAGTTAACACAGGGTAACACTGTCATCCTGTTGAAATAATAATAAAAATCCATTATTGTTGGTCTGAGATTGAAATCTTGAACACTAGGTCACTGGAACACACGAGTCTAAAGTGAGTCTAAACAAAAACATATGTGGCTGTTAATGGTCAATGAACCACCATCAAAAGACAGCACATCAGATTTCACACATGTGAACTTTTCACACTTCACACGCTACCAATTGTTTCACTGTAGCACATGATCAAGTTGGAAGCACCACTACCAGGACCTGAACTTGGGGTCTCTGCAGTGGTGGATGGGAACTTTACCACAGAGATGGTTAAACTGTTAGGAGAATAGGTCTAAATTTCAAATTTAATGGATAACAGATAAGAAACCCTCCTCTGTCATTTGATCATGTTAGCAACTGTTGTGAAATACACAATCGGGGCCAGACAGATGTCCTGTTTCTTAGGAGTGGAAACGGATACTGACATTATTCTCCTTCAGTAAAATTGTTAAATAAGTGTATGATTCATTTTTATGGCTTTTTCACCCCAACTACTGCAATGGGACCAATGAGAGAGATGGAAAGCCTGTTCCAGTTCTCTAACTGTTGTAATTCTGAGCAGAGTAATGAATCCAAGTCATGTGGGGATAGTTGTTAAGGATGGACAAGTAGGCAAAGAGGTTGGCTTTCTTTATTGCTTACGGCAGGTCATCATGATAGGGACAGAAAAAAACAAAGGCAGGTATCTATTAAAATAAAAAAATGTAAATTGCAAAGTCTTTATTATAATGCCAATTTCTATGGACACGGCCGTGTCTCAAGTTGTTTCTCATGTGTTTTCCCTTTCCCTGGTGTCGCTTGGTCTCTGTCTCTCTGTGGTTACATCTCAAGTCTGATATTGATATTTCCTCAGTCCTCGCTTGAACTGGAAGACGTTCCGCCATCTTGAAGTCTGTACCAAAGCTTTTATTTCTGCTCCAAGGAGAGAGGAGGGATCTATGAGGAGCCATGATCGAGGATACAGGAGAGCATCCTTCACAGAAGACTTCTACCAGCTGACACGCCCCCTTATTGGATATCAGTAATTGATTGGACGCTGCATCTGATCGGACTGATCTGATACATCACAACAATCACTAGAGTTTCATACTGGAGTGAAGACAGATAACAGATTAAACCCAAGTGCATCACTCATCACAGTTTTATATTATTTTTGCATTTATTTAACTGAATCTATGTTCATTGTAGGTCTAAACAACAAAAATATCAAACAACTAGAAATATTTTTATTTTCACGATCGGTTATTTCCTCCTTTCACTTTTATTATGGCTACAATCACTACTGCCAACAACACTGGAAAGTCTGGGCGTGACACATAGGCGTCAAGTGTGTATGGCAAGGTATGGTAGCGGTTTGATGTCCTCTGTGATATTTACTGTGTGTTGCGTTCCAGTGTTGTCACATAAACAACAAACCCCAGCACTGAACGGGAAGCACGATGTCAAGTATGACGTGAAGGAAACGGAAAATCATTTCAAAATATTTATTGGGTTTCCACCCTTGCCCATGGTGCTGAAACATACATGCAAACATTAGGCATTGTGAATGATATCAGGGAAGCCAGCTCACTACACATCTTCAAGAGCCAGCTTAAAACTCATTTTTTCACTTTAGCCTTTAATTAGCTGTCTGCAATAAGATTTTTAGTTGCTTTTAAACATTATTTTAAATTTTATAATTTAATTTTAAGAGACGAGAGGAAGAAGTGAAGGTTATAAGGGAGGAAGAGGAAACTATTAGGAGGGAGGAGGAAGAGAGAGCTCAGGAAGAGAAGAGACTGGAGGAACAAGAAACAAGAAAGGAGAACTGAGGGAGTAGAGAAAGAGGCAAATACAGGAAGAGGAAAGGATCAGGGTGAAGGAGGAAATGGCGAAGGAAGAGAGAAGTGAGTAAAAGCAAAACAGGCACCATGCGATTGTGTCGGGATAAACAGGACTCAGTGTGATCAGTCCAGGTAAAATGGTAAAATAGAAAAAGAAAATAATAAGTAATAAACCGCGGTGAACGAGTGACGTGTTCACTGTGTGAGTGCTGGTTTGTCGAAGCAGCAGATGAGGGGAAACCTAACGGTGTTGATGTGACCTCAGTGTCTGTTGAAGGAGACGCCGACACGGGTAATTGTTGTGGGGAACAAAAGTCTGATATTTTAGATGGAGATGTAAGAGAAAGAGGAAGTAGAAAAAA
>JAVQJF010047464.1:0-15259 GCA_036023855.1 Gadopsis marmoratus
GTGAACATTTTGTCCTCGGAGTTGATGTGTTGAAGCAGGAAAAATGGGCCAAATTGTGAACTATAGCTCTTGTGGGGTGTTCCCGGTCTGCAGTGGTCCGTACCTACCAAAAGTGATCCAAGGAAGGGAAACTGGTGAATGACAAGGTCATGGGTGGCCAATGCTCATTGATGCGCGTGGGGAGCGAAGGCTGGCCCGTGCAGAAGAGATATATTGCATATGGGGCTGCGTAGCTGCAGACCGGTCAGGGTGCTCATGCTGTCATCATGTTATGTCTGATCGATGTATATGAGAACTCAACAAACTCAGTGTTTTAACGACGTTAGCTTGTGACCACAGTGAGCAGAAGACGATACTCCAAAGTTCAGATACAAACAAAAAGGTTTATTGTTCGCACAGCGATGAAGGAAGGGAAAGACCGAGGGGCGGAGAAGTCTGGGTGGAAAGCCAGAAATATCCAAGGGAGAGTTGGAGCCCGGACAAGCAGGAGTGAGCAGGCTCGACTGGATCCGAGGTGTCGGCAGGCAGCGCAGACTGGAACTCGAGTGACCAAGAGATTACACTGAGATGCAGAGAAACCAGAGGATGTTCTGGTGAAGACTGAAGGGTTGAACCGGGTATAAGAACACTACAGGGAGGATTAGTGGATGAGTAGCAGCTGTGCAGGTGAATCATTAGGACAGGCACTGGTCCAATCCCAGGTGGAACACGCCCATAAACACAGAGAGACAAACCAGAACACACAGGATCACGGGGAGGAGGAGAAAACAGCAAAACACAGACAAAAGGAGAGAAGTCCAATCATAGCCACGACGCTCGGCACCAATTTCAAAGCAAAATCAACCTTTTAAACATCTAATCACAGCTGATAGACTTTGCATTTTTGGCCTAATTTCCTTCTTTTATTTAACTCGTTTCAACAAATCGCTGGTTAAGTGAAGCAAAGTCAAATTGAGACATTCAAGGTACAACTCCAATGTACTTTTTTCAGCTATCTACAGTAAATAACAGGTTTCAGGACAAATGCTTAACCACCACACAGGAAGAGATCCATCGTGGAAGAGGCAGAGATATGGCTTTCTGCACAGTAGACAGTAAACTCAATAACTCAACGCAGCCTGAAGATGTGTTTCAAAGAAGGGGAACAACTCATTTCTCTTGACTGCAAAACCCTCAATACACTTTGCTATATCTCAGTCTGCCATACAAATTCCGCCAGGGAACGGTCTTTTGGGAAATATATATAAAAAAACGCTAACCGTGTGTAGTGTAACAGTAAAGGAAGTACGCACACAAACATTCTTGATAACAAAACAACTCCCTATAAGCTACCCAAAGTTTGTAAATCATAACATACACCAACTATCACAACCTGAACAAGTTTAACAATTCGAAGACAGATCTTCTGTGTACACCAACATCTGGTAACAGGTGAAGCATCATATTCATTATTCACAGACTTAAATCTCATCAACACAAATATTTATCTGCTGAATCAGTAAATCCTAATATGTAGCACCCCTGCTTGAAGAATGATATATTTGTGGTGACGGCAGCAGTCCTATAGCCTCTGCTTCAATTATATCTCTTGCTGACTCTTACTCTTTTTATGATAAATGCATGCTTTCATGTAAACGCTCAGCAAATGGAGATGGAGTTTGTTCTTTATTGGACACTGAGGGCTGAGGCTCCGGCGTGTTTACATCAATTAGTTAAGTTCTGTTTCTCTGCTCAACTGCCACAAAAACGCCAATGAGCAGAACACAAAGTCAAATTGGGATTCTTCATGTTTTACTTTGGTTTTCTTCTCATCAGTCACATACTGCACATATTATCGCTAAGTTAAAGAGAAATTAACCGAAAGAGCAGAGAAATGGTAATATTACTACTTGTGGAAATTGTGAATTCAAATCTACCAGGCCTGCTGAAATCACTTTCATGCATGGGTGCATGCTGAAGAGATTCAAGTGCTTTCTTCTTTAGCAAATGGGAGACTAGTGCTCATGCATTGATTAGTCAGAAATCACAATCTTAATAGCTGTCAACCTGACAGAACTAAATAATTAATGGGGCAACTTTCTGAAAATGATGGATTGGTTTTATATTTTCTCCCACAATCAATATCTCCTTCAGTTCATTGCACTCATTATCATTATTCACTGTGATGTTGGTGTTCGCACAATTTCGTTTTAAGTCTCTGACCTCAGTGCTGCATTTACAGGGATGGATCAAAAAAAGTTTAACTATGTATCAGGTGTACAGTAATCTAACACGGGTTCTCAGTACTGATCAAAAACACAGACTCCAAAAAAGTTTTATTGTCCTGAGACGTACTAAAGTACCAATTTAATGAATAAGAAAGATGCCTCTTCTTCATCATGATATTTATTGTGAGGAATTTGGAAAGGTATTTGGGCTTGTTCCTCCTCTAAAGATGACAAAAATGATCAGGTTATAACTATAATCCATCACTCCCAGACTCCCAGACGACTTAGGTGGCATCCACACACAAAAAAGCAATTACAAGTCAAACTTCTTAACATCAGCCAGTCCATAACATTGCCTGGTATTGACTAGTTGACCATTTTTGTTTTTCATACTTAAAAGACTAACATGTTGCACCTCTGGTCACACCCACATCAGTCAGTGCAGAGCACATGTTTTGCTGTTGTCAGAGGCAGAATATCTGCTTCCCTGTCAATGATTCTGGCTTTGTCAGACATGCAACAGGCACAAAAGTTTGAAATTATGGGTAGCAGTTTAGTTAAATATTTTCTGCTTTACAAAAAAGGATGAAGCACTCCAGGTTCTCCTGGAGTGCTTCATCCTTTCAGGAACTAGACCCCCTTTCTGTACTGAGAAAAGGGGCACTGTCCAAGGTGCTGAATCTTCCTTCAGCTGAAGGAAAGCTTTCTGCAACATGAGAGATAAAGCTATATACACTGCTCAAAATAATTAAAGGAACACATTTTAAGTAGAGTATAGCATCCACCTATCCATCCATCCATTTTCTTCCGCTTATCTGGGGCCGGGTCACGGTGGCAACAGGTGTCCAGGAAATGGACAAAATGGACTAGCCTGCTGCATCATTTTTTCACTTTGATTTTTGGGGTGTCTTTGAATTCAGCCCTCTGTAGGTTGATATCTTTCATTTCCATCAAACGATGTGGCATCCTGTTGTTCCTAACACATTACCCAGTCCATATCAGTATAGATATCCAGCATGATTTTTTTCCCATTGAGATCTGATGTGTTTTCAAAGTGTTGCTTGAATAATTTTGAGCAGTGGATATAATTTCATGAAAACAGAGTTGCAGAAACATAAATGAGAAATTTCTTCTCAATAGGGTGTACCATCAGCTCTCACCACCCAGCTTGTAATATTCTCATTTGTACAGTTTGAATAACTTTGAACAGTTTTATTTTTGCGGCTCTGTTTTTTCCAGTCAGAATTATATTGTTTATGCTTCACAGCATACACACTTTGATTCCCCAGTAACCAAACAAGTGCAAACCTTGTGGCAAAGGTGAAATGGTTTGTAGTCAAGCCTCTTGTCTCTGTGCCTCAATCTCTTTATCCCTGGACTGAGCTGGTCCTGGCCCAGGGCCCGTTCCCAGGCTGTGTGTGTGTATCTTTATCCTCCCAGCAGGGAGTTATCTGGGGGTAAAGGGCTCACTACTGTTTTTACATAAACAAAGACTTTAGGATAAAACAGAGAGAGCGTCACGGCCAAATCCCTGTGCCTGGCTGCCGGCCACTGCTCCATGCCGATTCACCTCAGGCACCTTGTGGACACCACACTGGTCCTGGTAATTAAGTGGCACAGACAGGCTCCATGATTAAACTAAGTGATACCAGAGACGGAGGCGGGGCCACCACACACAGTAGAGGATCTCCATTGGATCACTTTTACTTCAAACAACAGCTTACATAACAGATCTGTTGTATTGACAGCAACACAAAAAAACTATATCACAACCATACAAAAGCATTAATTAACAACGTTAACTGAATAAATAATGCAAATATACATAGAATATTTACTACAATATATCAATTAATATATCAAATAAGGATATGTAAACTTTAAACATTTTTAATTAATGTATATGACAAATGGACTGCATTAGTGTCTTTCAACCTGAGGAGGCGGTAGAGGTAGACTGCTCATCAGCAGCAAACGACATATGTTTATGCTCAAGTGACAAAGCCTCTAGTGGTTGAAGCACTTATAATGGGAGCAAAGGAGGAAGTCAGGTGATGTTGTTATAGAGTGACAAAGTCCCTGTAGGGTGGAGGTCAGGGTGGTTGGATGGGTCAACAAAGCATCAAACTTTAACACTGGAGGTTTAGTTTGTTTCTTTTTAAACCTGACAGACATCGTTGGTTTGATTTAATCATGACCACGAAACTCCACTAACCATAAAGAAGTAGTCATTTTAATAACCCAAACCCAAGTGGTTTCTGTGCCTAATCCCAACCAAACCTTAACCATGGTGATGCCAGATTATAAAAAGTGATGTATTTGTCAACAGTACTTAATAATGATTTTGGGAGGCAGATCAGAAATTTAGCTGGAGCTTGGAAACAGGTACAAAGGTCATTGGTTTAAATATAAGCATTTAAATCTTAAATGTTTTCTTACGTGTAGATACATCATTGCTAGAGTCCATGTGTAAATCATGCATTGCCATAAATGCTTAATCCTACATTTGCAAAAACAATAAATCAGCCCTCCCCCACAGCTAACAGTGACGTTCAACAGAATATGACAAAGGTTGAGTCATAAACAAATCTCCCTTGTGTGATTTCTCTGTGCTCTGTCCCTGCAGGGAGGCAATTCGCCTTTGACAGTTTGTTGGCACAAATAAGTGAATTTGAATAATTGTGAAAGGCAAATATCCAAAACACTAATCTACTAGACTAAACATGAACTCCAAGCAGCATATTGCTCTTTGCTGTCATCTATGATGACTTAATCTTCCAACATGAGGTTATTGTTTGCAGGATCTTGAAATTTCTACTTTTCTACAAAAATTGCTTGACTGTTTTCTGTGATACTGAAAAGGGATTTTGAGACACCTGACAATATTAATATAATAAGAAATATGTATTTCTAATACCTTTATTTAGACAGGACTTTATACTGGTGCCCAGTACAACCACAGTCTGATCTGTTGGCCACAGCTCCATTGAAACAGCTAAGTTAAGTTAACAGTTAAGATCCTTGCTCAGGGGCACCTCAGTGGTGGTAATGAAGCAGAAGCTATGACAGATTTATCTTGCCTTCCCGGAATCGAACCGGCAAGCCTGCTTTTCTAACCTTGCCACCAACTGCCAAATGTTTCATTAACTCATTAATTAGTTTCATCAAATTAAAAAACATCTAAATTTTTTCAACATGATTTGTCCTGAATTTTAATTTTACAATTTCCAATCATTGTAAATTATTTCTTACTTTTTTCTTGATGGCAGATACTACATTGTCTCTATGTTTTACAATAAGCCACATGGGGATTAAATTTATTTACTACATGGGCCACAATACAGTACAAAGATTCACTATGCAATGCACAAATTACATTATGTTATTATTTTATTATATTATACGCACACACTTTTGACACTTAAACGTCAGAGCCCTCTTTCGTCCATACATGTCGTCTAACAGAACTTTGGAGGGAATTTGTGTGATTTGAAGGCAAAATGTCTTCTGAAACAAAAACCTCCACATACACACACCAATTTAAAAAAACATCACGCGCAACACATGTGCAACACATGTGCGCAAACAACGTCTGACTGTGGTCACACTAGTTTGCCTCTGGTAGCTTTCTAATATGACTCCCACCACCAACATGGCAGAAAACACCCTCCCACCCACACTAAACACACACACACACACACACACACACACACACACACACACACACACACACACACACACACACACAGGGTCAGTCTGTTAGTAGTGCTGCCAGCTAGCTCCCACTGAGGAAAGTGTCTGTGATTGACAGACTTCTGTGGGAGCCATGGAAACCAAAGAGGAAACATTGAACCAAAAACAGAAATGGCCAACATGGGTGACTGTTAGTGGGGGTGCTGTGTAGGTCTGTGTACACGGTGGGAGACACTGCACTTCACTGTGCTTTCAAAGCCTGGTGTTTCTTCCATCCGTCCGTCCGTCCAAACATCTGTCCCTCCGTCCGTGTGTGTGTGTGTGTGTGTGTGTATGTGTCTCTCGATGTGTGAGCACGTAGCTGTGAAATGTTTATTTGCAATTCTCCCCGTCTGTTCCTGTAACAGTGTAAGCTATTTCCCACTGAATTTAGTGGCCGTTTATGTGAAAATCTACTAGCAGCCATCTGTCATCTGTTATCTATGCAAAGGGAAGGCCAGCAGCACCTTTTTTCATTTTGCATTCAAAGCACTTTGTTTGCATTTGGCCTGTCAGTGATCAAACACACATGACGTCATAACTGAATATCCCATATCGTGGGGTCTGAAAAACAAGGCGCTTGAATTAGACTGCGCACACACACACACACAAACAGACAGGGTCAATGGATTAAGATAAGCATGTTTGAGTTCCTCTTATAGAAACCGATACAGAAAAAGCTGCAGTAGATAATTTGGTAGGCAAGTCTGTGCACGTTGATGAATGTGTGTGTGTATGAGAGTGACTGTTGTATCTGTTGTAACTGCCAGTGCTAAAGTAGAGGATGCAAATGATGTTTGGAAAACTCAGATAGCACTATGTCCTGCAGATATTTGCATTGGATGTTGTTGTTGTTTATGTTCATTAAAGACGACACTGAATTTATTAGCTGTACAATAAAATCTGTCTTTCTCAAGTGTAGAAAGTTCTTTTTTTTTCTTTACACTGTGTCACCAAGCTATTAATTTAACCCTACATTTTGTTTTTGAGACTGCAGTTTGTGGTTTTGTTGTACTGGACTGGGAGAGTGTGTGTATACATGCACATTTATGGGGGTGTACATGTTTTCGCGGATAAGCTGGGATAGGGCAGTATCTTTATAACCCACATATATTTATTTAACAGCAGGTGCCTTAAAAGTTAAAATAGGGAAGTTGGACTAGATAAGAATAGAATATTCATTAGGCCGTTTGGTTCTATTCAACTGTTTAGTAACGATCTCTCTATTTGATATTGCTGAATTGTCTCTTCTTCCTCTATCTGTCTTTTTCATCATTCTTCTGTCAGTTCCTCCAGTTGTGAATTGTCATTGGTAGCTGCACCGATTATTAAATAACCCTTTTATTCTACTGGCAATTTAGACAAAGAGAACTGCAAATAATTTGCCTATGTGACCGATTTTGATAGCAAACAAAGAACTCAGGTCAATATTACATCCGTTTGATCTGGACCAAAGAAAAGGAAGATTCTAAGTTGTCATCTTTAAGTTCTTGTCCAAGCGCCATAAATCACATGGACTATGAAACCCATTCTTTGGACAGTTTTGGTGTCCGCAATGTATTTATATGCTCTTGTGTCACAAGGGAAATAACAGATTAGTTGAGACTACCACTGGACCTGGTCTCCGTCTGGTTGTTTCAGTCAGAGTTTTTTGACTGATTTCACACCAGCCTAAACAAACCGAACCAAATGGGCAAATACACCAGAGTTCACCTGAACCATCAAACAGGTGAGATGTAAAAGCACCCTGAATGGTAAATAGAACTGGGAATTTAAACTGACAAGGAAGAGGGAGTATGCTGCATTCTGGACTATTTTTGTATTTTCTCTGGGGTTTGGCTGAGGTTATTCTGCCGTGTGCATGACTTAGATCTCAAGGTGACAATGACATCCCAAAACCACTTACTTTACAGCCGTAAAAACACATCCTCTCTGCACATCTCATGGTTTAGATGTACAAAAAAAGATCACGTTCAATTTGACTTTCATTTGTCAAGCTGTATTATTCCAGTCTTGGGTCAGAAATCACACTTTTCCTCTAATTCCCTTTTTGGCATCTTCAAAAAAAATACCCTCTACTCTTTTTATCCTCGCTGATCTTGTTAAATTAAGTATGATGGCTCAGTGTGAGTGCAGAAGCTTCTGCAGAAAGGAAAAGAATTGAACTGTCACTCAACTTCCACCTCAGTAGAATGCTTCAGTGTGTGTGTGTGTCTGTGTGTGTGTGTGTGTGTGTGTGTGTGTGTGCATAAATCTAAAAAACATTGTGTCAAAAACATGTGTGAATATGCTTCGGCAGTGGTCAATGATGAGCAGCTGACCTGACATCCTATAAACAAAGGCTAGATTTGGGACTGAGCACTCATGGGGGACCTTACGTTGTGCCTTTGCAGCAAAAGTAAATCCTCTCAGCTGCTAATCGCTCACAGACAGGCTTCACGTCTGTAGGCACTCTCATCCACACTGTAAGATGCTACTGACAAGAGGTTGATTGGGAAGAAAAGAGGACAGCTAGCTCTACATGGTATATTCTCAGTCCAGACTCTGGACAGACAATATCCAACAATTTAGTGAGAACACGTCGTGTCTGTCTACCTGCACTTGTTTATTTATTATTTCCTCAGTGTTCATTTAATCTCCTGCCGAGTCTTCTTGTCTACAAAGTGAGAGAGACAGGATGAATCATCCAGGGAGATTACTTTTCTCTCCACAGAGTGCCAAAAATACATTCTTTGGCTTGCAGTCACTCTCTTTCACTCTTTTGTATTCTGCATCATTCATATAACTAGGACGCTGTTTTCCCGAGATGACAGATGACCATGAGTCAACTGAAGTGGAAACATGGAAACAATCACTGGAGTGACGATGTGTTGACATGGCAACGGATTGTAGCCCTCGGTGACTAAGTACAGGAAGTGTCCCAGTGTTGCTTTCAAAAGAACACTTTCTGAGATGATGGCTTTTAAGACGGCTGTCTGAACAGTGGTGTATATATACCAGCAGTAAACACTTATTCTTTATTTGTCATGGCCTGAATCTTGCTGGGGAGCCATCGAGCTGCCGGGTGGCTCTCTGAAGTCTTTGCAGGACCAGGTCGTAGCACGTCACTCGGCCTCAGTCTGTTCTATCTCAGGCTTCCTTCTGTCTTGTTGGTATTTTGACTCTGACTTGTCTCGTTTTTGGTCATCCCTCTCGCCTGTTAAAGTCTCAACGAGTCCAGTTGACCAGGCACTTATTTTTTCCTTTCTTGCCGTGCACTCGCAGCAGACTGGAGCTCTACCGTGAGCTGATCGCTGTCAATTCTCCAAAGACGCACACAATTCTTTAACATCACCTGCGCTGTTGTGCACCGTCACTGTGAGTCCTCATTTTAGGCATTGAGCTTGTGTTTGTGTTTCTGTAAACGTGTTTAAAGATGTGCTTTTATGGCTAGCTTGTAGTAGTAGAAGTCTTTCTAATACAGCCTTTCAGAGTTGTAATCCCAATTTTAGCAAATAATGCAATATTTAGGATGTTTTATATATAAAATGCCTGAATTTGAATTGGTGAAGGAACATGAAGTTTCCCCCGTCTGACTTAAATTAGCCAATGTCTTTCCAGCATGCACAGTGTTTGATTAGGTAATGCCACTTAAGTGGTGTACTAAAGCCCTGTGCAGGACTGCTCTCTTGTTTGCTAACAGCAGAGAGTGGACCTTAAGGCCTTAATCCCGATCAGCACTACAACTGATTTGTAAAAACAAAACCCTTTCAAAACATCACTCTAAGACATTTAACGTGCACTTGGCAAAGCATCAAGTGAGGTCTGTGTGTGTGTGTGTGTGTGACAAGTCTTCCAAAATGTAGAAGACTTGTATCAGGGAGACATTATGGGTGTTAATTGTGAGCACTAAATGTGTTGGCCTCAAATACAACAGTAGTTAGAAAGGCTGGAAAGATCTTCCAAATGTGCATATTCCTCTCCTCATCAGGCGAGACATGAGAAGACTTGGCTGGCATGAATCCTTAATCGGAGGGTAAAATAATCTGTCTCAGAATGTAATAATTCACATGGTATGTCTTTTGATTTGGATTAGTGGCCTGAAATCCTCTTAGCCCAATAGCTCAGCAGAACTTCTCAGTGACAAGTTCACAAGTCCACATAGCTTGCACAGACTCCCTCTCTTGGCCATTAACTCTCAGAGCTTATAGGTAATCTGCTTATGTCTCGCTCTGACAGTTTCAACATGCATCTTGGGAGTGATATTGTAAACAAGTCCGCAATGACGCTTATACAGTGTATGTGAAAGGTCAATGATGCTTCTTTTTGTGTATCAGCTTTTAAACATTGATGGTTGCTCCATAAATGAGAGCAAAATCGTCTCAGCACGTTCTGGATTTTCCCCCCCTCTTATGTCACCCTTTAAAAGTTGTCACAGGGATCCGTGAAATTCAGGATTACTAGCACGTGGGAAACACTTTACACTTTAATACCCAAGAAACAGAACCCAGCCAAGGCTGAGTCTGTATTTAATGCAGGTTTGTACTTAGAGGGGAGTGAGCTCCATTTGTAAAAACAAAGTCTGTCACAGCTCTGCTTGCCTGCTGCCATCTTTAAACATGAGCCAGTGCTATCAAATAACTCGCACTAAGACAGGAGGGGGGGAAAAAAATAACCTGAATCATATAAATCCTCGACTCAATATTCTTTATCTTTATCCTTTAAGGTTCTTTATAATTTAATAAACAGGATTAAAGTCATTGGGTAGAACAGAGCTAAGCGAGGCTCGTTCCACATTTTCTGTTTTAGTCTGCACTCTGCATACTGAGTCTTATTAAGCCCTCGCAAGATTACAGGGCCTTAATCTCCAGGAACACATGTTGTGAAGAATAAAAGCAATTTTATTTGGGAAACCAGAGTCCAAGTTTAGCAGGAAATGAGCTTTCTACGTAATCTCATCTTTTTGCCCCCCCCACACACGAATAAATGAAAAGTCCCCTGTTACAGAACTGAGTTCTCCCTCTCTCTATGTGTGTGTGTTGAAGAATTAACGGTGTATTGTGTGCAGTATGAATGTGTATTCCCTCTCCCCGACTCTCTCTAACACAATGTGCTTGCTAGTTCATAAATACCACAGCACTAGACCAGGTTTTACCCACCGAGCCGGCTTTGATTTCTGAGGAATGTAAATCCACCTGTTTCTGAACAGACGGGTTTTCAGATGAATATTTATTGTCACTGTTATCCCCCAACACCACAACCACCTCCCTCCTCTTCCAATCACCCCCCCTTCCACCTTCATTGCCTGTAAATTCTATGCAGATTGCTGGTCCATGCTTACAGCACTTTGCAGAGAAAGCTTCGTAAAGATGACGATAAGCTAAAGCTCTAAATCTCAGACTTAGCTTTCTTATCGAAAGCTGCAGGAGCGAATGGAGAGCTTTAATAGAAGATGTGTGCATTGCAATGTGTTTGTGTGTGTGTGTGTGTGTGTGTGTGTGTGTGTGTGTGTGTGTGTGTGAGAGTGAGTGAGAGAGAGAGTGTTGTCTGGGGTGTAAATGCAAATGCATTAAGACTCCTTTTTCCTCCACTCCGGCACAATTTCATAAGCGCTGCATAGGGCCTGTTAAGCTTAAACGGTTTTAAAAAAGAATTAAGACACTCAGGTCTAATAAATTTGATTGACTAGGAGCTGTCATCCTGCTGTCAGTGGTAGTGTTTCATAATGCGGAAATCCATCACACAGTGATTTCAATTTGAGTTGTTTATCACGTATAAGATTTTGAACTAAGCAGTGTATCTGTTGTAATAACCTTTAACCAAGATGTCATCCCGGTTTTTCAGCTGGGCATTATATGAAAAACGGGCTTCAAGAGATTACAGGTTTACAGTTTGTGAGTCCTCACTAGAAAAACTACTGCATTGGTTTTAATGTGCAATTGATTGAAACGTATGGAATCAGATTTGTGTTGATATAATCAAACAAAACTTACCAAAAACAAGATTTTGAGAGAGAATAAAACTCACCGAAGCCTAAAAAGATGTTATCTCAAAACCTTGTTTTCGGTAAGTTTGACTTGTACAAGGTCCAAATTGTTATACCGGCGTAAAAACATGGGGAGGAGGTCAAGGTGGATGGTTGGATGAACAAACCGTCTGACTTTGACTGACACCCTAACTGGTAATAAGAGAGTCTCATCCTTCAGTAGTCTAAATAATTTCCTGTGTGTGTACTGAGATTGTGGTGCGACTTGGAATTTCATACCGCAGATCCAGTTCTGCCATCATCCTGAAAACCTTCTCCCAGCCACACATCCTTACATATAAATCGTATCTGTAATCAGTTATCGTTTTATTACTGTGGCGAGAAAGGGAACATATCAGATGAGGTTAAACTTTGAATTGAAGTATGTAATTACAGTTCGAATATTTAATTTTAACCCATGTTTAAACGAAAGATCACATTTTGAAGAAAACGTGGCAGCTCTTATGAAGGATATGCCAAAGTTATCTTAAACTGATAATTAACACACAGCCACCATCACCGCACAGGTTCTGCTTACTGGTTGTTTGTTACCAACAGACTGCATTCAACACATCTGGTGCATCAGAAAGATTGTCATTTTAATCTCTGCCAAACAAACTGTTTATACAGACTTACATTACACTCCTGGTATTCAGGTGTGAGGGAGAAACTACTCTCTCTCAACAGATGTGCATGCTAAGATGTCATTATTTCTCCAACTGTGGCTGCACACATCTGTGTACTTTGTTAAAATCCAGTGTGATGTGCTCACTATATTTGAACGTGCAGCAGAACTTGGATTTATGAAGGTTCATTATCATTTTCATAGCTATATTCTTCTACATGCAATAAAACCTGTTAATGTCACACACTAATATATTAAGATCAAATTATTACATTTGTATTACGTTATAAGGGAGCATAACTTTTCTAATTACTAATGTGATAACATGGACAGATTTAATAGCATTAAGATCTGACTATAACAAATCAAGTGTTAACATTATTTGTCAGTGTGACACCAACACAAGCATCAGCAGTGTAGAAAAAAAAGTAAGTCATGCTCTCATTTTGCTAATAATTGACAATTAATGTTGCCATGTTTCAAGTTTTTACATTACAGCGGTAAATCTGAATTGCTCAGACACTAAACTTTTCACAGAACAATCATCCTTCCTCATTAGGAGCCACAAATTGATTTTGTGTATCTTGGGAATGATTTCCAATGGGTCAGACTGTTTGCTGAACACGACCAACAGTGAACAGGTTTAGAAAGACTGTCTGACAGCTGCAGGTTAGCACTTGGCACGCGTAGGTCTCTTGGCCTGGCAGCATCTCAGGGGTCAAACTTGTTGCACTGCCAACCAGACAGTTAGGGTGGCAGCCAGACAGCACTGATGTCCGCTGCCCTGCTATCTGTGCTGGCACACACACACACACACACACACACACCGCCTTCCTGTGGCCCCCCACTCCCCCACCTGGCTCCCTGATGCCTGTCCTGTGCACTCAGGTGCACGCACATCAGCATAATGAACTCCAAGGTAGACTTTACCACTTCAGTGGCTCCTCACAAGCCAAAATGCCAAAACAAATCTTGTCATAATTAGGCATAATCCAGCTCATTACCGTCTGCTTAATTATCCTATTAATAACACTTCCTAGGAGAGCTTGTTTGCGGCAGCGGCAGTGCGCTCGGGCAAATGTTTGTTCCTAAATGAGCAAACAGAGAGAAGACAACAGCATTGTTCAAACATGGGAGCTCTGACAATAGGAAAAAAACAGGGCCAGGATTAATAGCATGGCATCGAGCTTTTTTCCCTCTGAGGCCTCGCTTCACCACCAGGGGCTTGTAATACAGGTAACAGGCAAGTGTAGGTGTTTATGTTTGTCGAGTGATTTCAGTTCAACTAATTTAATTCAAAGTGGAGGCAGCAATGATCATCACTTTTTAACTAAATTAAAAATGTATTAACACACAATTTAAAGTAAATAATACAAATAGTTTATTTTCACTAAACTCCCTGTACAGGAAAGTATAATAATGTTCTGTTTGTATGAAGAGCCTCTTCCAATCTTATAATGAAGCCTGTATGGAAGAGATTTTCAGACAGTGTAAGGCAAAGTAATTTCAGGTCACTGACTTCATGTTTTCTCTGAGGCACTGAGGCATAACTCATGAAGTTAGCTTTTCAGCTGGAATGGGTTAATGGCTTTTTTCCAGTTATTTCTTTTCGGCTTAGATAAACAAATGCCTGCGACGGCAAATAAGAAGTATAATGATATCATTAAGATGGCATTATGCTCGGTTTGCTCCATTTCTACACTCGGCTACATGCTTGCATTTTTTTTTTGGTCAACTTTCTTCATTTCAGCTCACAGTTTGACTGTGAGCTGCGGAATGTGAGCCTGTGAGCTTTGTGAGAAACCCTGTGGGCTCGAACATGCGGTTCATTTATCAAAATCTCTGGAGATCTGGCTCCAGAGATCACTAGCCAGTCAACGTCCGTGGTCGTGACAAGAGAACAGTACTTATCTCGACAAACCCTTTGGTAATTTACTGGTGGCACTGATGTCTCCGTAATGTATGCAACGTAAGATAAGATAATTCTTTTCGGAACATAAACGTAGGTTGCAGTGTCAAAATCTAATATTTGTTGCTTGCAGAATTAGATTGGTTGAAGGTAACATTCATTTTAATGTTTTTATTGGACAGTTGTACAATAGCATTGCTTCTGTATACATTACCAATTAATAGAAATTAATAAATATAAATAAAAGAAACAATTGGTGTGGTGTCTAATATACAATATAGGAACAAACATGGTAGAAAGCACTACCAATGCTTGGTAATTGGACCTTTGATTTGTGAATTCTTTGTCACGCAACTGGTGCAGACAGAGCCTGTCTGGGCTGGTAACATCAGCAAGAAAGTATTTCCAACAGCAAACTGAGATTATTGTTTGTTGGTGAACTTGGTGCACTTTATATTGAGGAAGGACGGTTAAGGCCAGTTCAGACCAAAGATTTGTGACGAGACGAGTTGAAACTTGCAACTACTTGCAAGGAGCCGGTCTGTGAAGTTCAGAAACCTGCCAGTTTACACCAATGCTTATATACCAAGCTTTTCAGGATTTCTTTGTAGCTGGATAGCATTTGTAGCATCTTAAAATATCCTCCTGAGACCCAGCCTATTCATTTATGTCCTCTGTAGTGGACATTGGTTTTTGGTCTATATCTTTTGACTCATTTGAGCTACCCTACTAAGTCCTGGTGTCTTAAATAGAGGACATCCTGGCATTTCTGTTGATATCTC
>JAVQJF010047467.1:0-19886 GCA_036023855.1 Gadopsis marmoratus
TACTGAAAATCAATTAATGCAAATCAGATATTGCTTTTGAATTTTGGTTCAACAGAATCATTTAAAAAAACAAACTAATGAAACTGGCCTGGACAAAAATGATGGTACCCTTAACTTAATATTTTGTTAAGTTACCTGTTACCTTTTCAGGCAATCAAGCGATTTCTGTATCTCTCAATGAGACTTCTGCACCTGTCGACAGGTATTTTTTGCCCACTCCTCGTGAGTTTGTTTTTTAAAATGATTCTGTTGAACCAAAATTCATAAGCAATGTCTGATTTTTATTAGTTGATTTTCAGTACATTTTTATTTATTACTACTACTTGTCAGTTTCAAGTTATCTCAGTGACCATTGTGGGTTTTTCCTTCTACCCCTTGAGCCCTGGCTGTCTGGCACAGTACCTTGCCCGGGAATGTCATGCCCATGGATATTTGGTATGAGCTTAACGGCCTTATGTCATAAAACGGGGCGGAGTGAGGCTACCGGAAGGGTACCAACAATTTTGTCCACGTGTGTATGCGACCATGTGAATTCCACATTCAACTACACTTCTGTCTGACTGCACATGAAGGTTGGGGCCTTTATTGACCTCATCTGTGGACATGGAAAACATGCTGGTGCGGACCAGAGGGTGAAGCAAATCTATCAAACATAGGCAAAACTGGCAACGATCGTTAACTGAGCTTCAAACAAGTGTGACTGTCGATTCACACAAAATCAAAGAATGATAGAAGAAGACATGGGCGACTTGTTGTCACAGAGGAGCGCATGACAAGCAAATGGTGCCAGGAGCTCAAAGGGAGGGACAGATGACTATAAGAGGGTCTTTGTGCAGTCCAATCTGCCCTGAGGTCCTGTTGCTACGCTCCAACCCACATCCCATCATGCTGTCAACATGAGGAAAATCACTCATTAGCTGCACGCACATTCATGCATTAGCGAGTGCAGGTGGCGACACATAGCTCGTGTATTGCGTATGTGAATTTAAAGGTAAATCTTAAATATGGCTCACACGGCTAAATTAACAGAAAAATAAAAAAAATAAGAAAAAGGAACCTTCGATGGGTAAATCACACTGTTGTCAGTTAAAATGTGCATCAGTACGAAGCAGTTAGAGGTAAAGGTGGTGTTTTTGTCTCCGCTCTTAAAATAAGTGACATAACAAACGTGACGCAGTTTAAGAGCAAGACAGAGTGATTGAAGTAAATCAGATTGGGGAGGAGCTGGTGGTCTAAAAGTAACTTAGGGTCCATTTACCATTACAGATTCATGATGGCGACATGACGTGAAAGTGGATGGATATCTTTTCACTTAAGACAGACCCCAAATGCTGGAGGAGAGCTAGACAAATTGCACACACGCATTCAATTTTCATATTGAACATTCACCAATTAAATTGGAAAATAACCAAGGAGGATAAAGGGCACTGCCAGTGGGGTGGATAAATGAAAATTAGCCACATACGATGAGGAAACGTTTGTACTTCTGGTCAATCTTCACTTCAAAGAATAGAAGAATAAACTCGATGACCCTGTCCTAACTTGAATATATGTTTATTACAACACAAATCTAATGTCAGAGAAGATCTTGGTACAGCTTGTATACATGGACACAGTCAAAGTCACGTTACATTTGCTCAGCTTTATACAGTATGTCCCGCGTCACATAGAATCACGTATCATCATCCATCTGAACTTTGTCTCCAGACACACACAGACTCCTCACATGAATTATGCCAAGTGTGAAGGACCCAAATGTCTCTCAGGTCACCCACCATTCCTTCATACCCATAAATATCTACCGCAACATAAAAGGTTTTGTCGCATTGTTAATGATGCCTGAATACCAAACAGAGATATGAGTTAAGAATTCATGGTACAGGGTGCGAAGGTTGAGGGGGTCAATGACAGACTGCTGTGGGTCGGTTGGAAGGTTGCGTTGCAGTAAAGGGCCATTGTCAACCTGAAATGAGTCACTCACCTTACATTTAAGTACAATAACTATACACTTCTATTTCTGCAAAAGCATATTAGTTACATAAATGAAAAAAAAAAGCATAGGCAGCAGTCCAACTTGTAAGCAACTGGATGAAACACAAATTTCATATTGCGTTGACTGCATTCAGAACACCGTAAACATCATCTACAATTATTAATATTTTGTCGATGTTTTGAAAATGTCATCTTTAATAAACAACTCAAATAATCACCGACTGATTCATGGATCAGACTGACCAACAGTCAGTTTGATGAAACAGACAGCCTGCTGTTATCATGTTCAAATACAAGCACTTCTGTACTACAGACCTGAAATTTGGCCTTTTGTATTGTGCTCTTAGACAGACGCACACACACACACACACACACACACACACACACTTCAGACTGACAGACCAAATGTAATTGTGTAAGGAGGAAAGAGAAGCCTGAACATGCCCCCAGGTAGCCAGTTACCCACAGTGCAGTGCAGCGGAGGCCTGAGGATACTCTTTGTCTGCTGGCTGCGAAGATGAGCCACTACAAATAGGCATTATATAGCTGCTTTCACACAAGTGGGCCTGTGGGGGGTATTGTGCAGATACTGTCAACACCGTGGCAAGCATCAACTAAGCACACTCGACAACAACTGAATATCTCCTTTCCCCTACATGATACTCGCTGAACATGCTGTGTGCATTTAAAGGGGTAGTTTGGATTGTTTTTACATAAGGCGGTGCGAGTTATTTGCTGGTAGCATGGAAACTGGCTGATGGTACCACGCCCGAGAGGTTTGTCTGTGATTTTGCGGCTCAACGCCGGACCAAAGTGAACATCAGGGCTGTGAACATCAGGGATGTTCAAAGGCTGACAATGCCGAAGATGAAGATATGATCATAGACAGCATTACAGCTGCAGTCACAATAATTACTCAGAAACAGTAAGCTTGTGTACATGCATACAAACAGATTCTCACCGACTATAAAAGGTACAGTACAAGTGATCTAGCTAGTAGGCTATTCCTAAAATAATAAGAAATAGTAAAGTTAGCATTCTCAGCACAACATTATTATGGTGCGATTTCTACAACTCTCAGAGGGATCAGATCAGACAAAGCAAAGAGAAAAACACTTAACTGCGAGGGAAGATGAAATCTTGGTTCAATGCATTTCCTTGCATAACAATGGGAAGGAACAAGCATCTGCTTGTCACTGTAAACTACACAATGCCAGGAATAAACTAATGGAATTAACAGTAATGGAAATTGTGTTTGATAGTCATACTTTAGAAATGCACATTTGCTTTCATGCTTTGTAAGAAAGAAGTGTTTGAGGAGCCAAGACTCTTCAGTGTGAGCAAACAAATGATGAATAAAGTCAAACATCATGGTACTGTATTGTGTTTTTATTATTCATGGATTATCTTTTTGAGTGTGTAGCAAAATACCGATTTGACAATGTCTTCCGCTTTAAGAAGAATGTTCTTCCCACAGACAGAAGACCACAGACTAACAGGTTGAGGAACTCTCCTTTCCTGGACCGTTAACTTTCTAAACTCTGGCTGTTAGAGGATAGTCAAGAGGCCATTGCTAATGAAGTGTATTTGAAAGCCGACTGAGCAGAGCAGCCTGAGCAGAGTGATGGAGCAGCAGTCAGTATGAAGTGTGATCAATCAGTAGGTCATAATATACTGCAGGTACATTTGCAGAGACGTGGTTTGGTACCAGAGAAGCCTTACTTCACGAGTTATGACATGTGGCAATGGTGACCTTTTGCAATCCTTTGAGAGCGGCAGACTAAAGGATTTGGCCTGGTAGAGAGAGGCTGCAAGATCGTTTCATTCTATTGTGACAGTTACAGTTTAAGATCCCCAAGTGACTTGTTCAAGTCTACAGTGAGTACAGAGAAACTCAAAATGCCCTTTTTCATTTATGAACTGCAGTTGTTCAGGAAATATTTTCAAATAAATGGCTGTGCGCGCTCATGTTAACCAGTGTCTCATGTTTGCTAAAATAGTTTTACAGCATACTATAAATAGCGACAATCAATAGTAAGTACAGAAAATATTTCTAAGTGAGCTGCACTTTCTGAAAAGTCAGACGTCTCATTTTAGAATTGAACTCACAAATGCACAACATAGCTAGATGCAAACAACATGTGTTGTCACACCATCCTGTGTGCCTCACAGGGAGGGAATGAGGGCCTCTTGCAGATCTCTATTGCTGTACTCTCGCTGGCAGTGTGACCTCATTGTGCTCAGCTGGCCTGCTAGCCTCTGAACCTCTGGCCCAAAACCCCTTCCAGGCAGAGCTCGACCCGGCCAGCGATCTGCTTTGTTCCCCCGGCTCACACTCTCCAACCATCTGGACAGACGTCTAAGGGCAAGTCAGGGTATTTGAGGTGAAACGGCAGCAGCCTATATATGAAAGGGAAACTTTGCAGTTTTGAAATTCTTTAAAGTGTGATACTGAATCTCTTGTTTGTTGTGCAGCACAACCTTCATGTTGTACAGTCGGTGCAAAGTAAAACAGTTGTACCGTGGCAAGTACTTACAAACCACAAAATATTTATTATCCGAATATCAGAATGAAAGCTGCCTACACGCACAGACATGTTGATAAATGAGCTTTTCGACCAAACTGCAACAGTTCAATTGACCTCCATGTCTCTACAGTGCATGATATTGCACACTCTGTATACTGCAGATAGAGATCTGCAGAGGCACCGATACAAGCACTGTGCACGCAGAGCTGAAACGGCAACCAGTCACTGTGTTTACATTTGTTTACCATAATGCAACAGATGCAGATATCATGAAAACAAGTGACACAAGCTAGCAGCTGAGCTCTGTTGTGTTGTGTCGCCTCTTTGTCCACTGCAAACACACAAAACACAAAAGTCAAGACAACCTACAGCTCTTCTGGTTGATCCCCCCCCCCCCAAAAAAAAGGCCAATATAGAGCATCCTCAGATGCACCACAAAGAGAGTCTCTGGAAACAAATGTATTAACTCATGAAGGTGTTTTAAGTAGTCAAAAAAGCTGATTACCAGCAGAATCTCCAACATGTTGATTTTCCTTTGCATTGGCATGAATGAAAAACCAATGGCTGCCAACCAATGGATTGCTTTGAAAAGTACTTGGCGAGAGTACAAAGCTCACACGATCACTCCCTCCTTTAACCCTCAGCAGGAAATAAGACAAAAAATAAACACCAGTTCAACTTTCTTCTTTCATTTGTTTCCAGTTTTGTGTGTGTAATTATTTTCCAATATCATTCAGCCTTAGGATTAGTCAGAACAAGAAAGTGTAGAACTAGAATAATGCATGTGGGAGAATAGTGACGTATCATGCTTGGCATTATTTGAAGCAGTTCTATTTTTGTCTTTTCTGTCTCTGCCTTGTGACAACACACTGAGCTTCACTTTACTCTTCTGGATGTTGAATTTGGCCTATGTCACATCGCTGCATTTGTGCACGTGTGGAGGACTACAGTACAAGTCTCTGTGTGTTTATTTGTTTATGCGTGGCTACACATATGTGTTGGTGTTGACTGCAGAGAACCAGTGGGTGACATTATATAATTTGATGCCCAGAGGGAGTGTTAAATGTGGACATAGCCTTAAGCTCAACTCCGCGGCAGCAGGAATGCCAGGAACGCTGCAACCGGAAAACCGCTGAGCAGAGACGGACAGCAGGGACAACCTGCTAGCCAGTTGTCACCGTCCAGCACACTGCTATAATGAGACATCAGTGCAGAATAGTGTTAGTCCACTTGTAAAAGCAGACTTAAGTACTAAGCTCGAACTGCTACTCTTTAAGCTGCCAGTATGCTTCATCAGAAGTGTTTGTCAGATGGCAGCTTCAGAAACCCCCCCACACCTTTCCGATGTCGGAATTGGGGGGCTGCATCTGACAAGATCTGTGGCTTTTTTCGAAACCAACAATGAATCTGACATTCACACACACTTTACACCATGACTGGCCAGCTGTGCAGACAGAGGAAGGGAGCCAGGATTTTAAGTTCTCTAATTTGCTGCTTTCATGGCTGAACTATTTCAGTCATCTTTCATGAGTACCATGAATACCACACAGAGGCACTTTGTTCAAGGCCTGCAATTCACGATTATTTCAATTTTTTCATATTTATTATTGACTAATCTATCAGTTACTTTGTCGATTAATTGTTTGGTCGATAAAACAACAGTGAACAATAACCATCTCAGTTTGTCAGTGTCCAATGTGTCATCAATCAGTCCAAAACCAAGAGATGTTTAGTTTATTGTATACTAAGCCCATAAAAACCAGCCAATATTCAGATTTGAAAATCTGAAACCATTAATTTGTTTGTAAAATTACTTAAATAAATTATCACAATAGTTATCATTGCAGCTCGACTTACTGGTTTTCTGTGGTTTTGATTATAAAAAGAGAGAGAGAATAAAAATGGATTACTCATAAGCTATGAATGTTCACATCTTGGCTGCACATTTTCACAAATCCTCACAATACTGGAGTGGCAAGGTTTAAGAGGTATATGAGGTTCTGGGTTTCATTCAATGGATGATTAACAGTGCACTTCTTCCCAGAACCATCATCATGAAACCATCTGACACTGGAATCAATTAAGACATCACTCATTTGACTGCCATTGGTCCAAGCTTGAAACTAGACAAACAAAAAACAAGCTTTTCTGCCAAAACCTTTCATAGTAAATTCAGTTTTATAATGTGTTTCTTTTTTGCGACCGATTTTTATTGGCTTACCTTTTTTTTTTCTTACATTACATATGAAAATCAAGTAACTGAATTGTTGATTTTAAATTGCATAACACATCTACATACATCATTGGACATAATTGCCATTCGATCATTTTCACATATTTTGGTTTGGCTACCATCCAGGTACTCTGTCTCGCACGCCCTTCACAACTAAGGCTCAAAATGCCTCTGTTCTGCAATCAATCATTGCTATAGCTATAGTGTTATTATAGTGTTATTTCATAAGTAATCTTAGATAATATCACGATGAAATCAATGTTTGGTGTGTAGCTGAGAAAAAATGATGGACTTCACCTCAATAAGTTGCCACAAAAAAAAAAACTTTATGAAGAAATCGTGAGGCGATAAACCACATTATTATCACATCCAAACAGTCCCCATATATCACTGATTCATCTGGCTTCCTGCTGTTGATCTCAGTCGATGCTCGGCAGATATTTCCCACACTCAAATCTTAACATGGGTATGTTTACTTTAAATTGCCAGCTCAAAGTCTTCAGTTAAAATGTGGGATAATGAGAAAGATTTTTTTGTTATTCATTGCGATATAATAAAGAACCAACCAAGAGAAGCGCTTCCATCTGAAAAACAGACTCTGGGATGACAACATGCACGGAGCAGCTTTAGGCTGACTGGTAAGAAAGAAAAACCCTCATCCAACAATTAACCTACATACAGCATGTATTGGAAACAAAGAACATGCAGCAGATCCAGGCGAATAAGTTCACTGGTTCATGCGTTAGTTCAGGCACTTGTGGAACTGTCATAAGATCCCATCCCCTTCCCTTCTTAGCCAAACGCGTGCGAGGGGAACTCTAATCTGCAACACATTTGGCATTTGGCAACACCATTGTTTTAGACCCCAACTGCTGTGTCATTTCCACATGCATGCAGCATGACTGGATGTTTCTGCCTGCCTTCTGGATCAAAAGCATCTAAAAACTATGGAGACAATGTTAGACAATCTATACAGTACATCTGCTGTTATTATGCCAAATATGACCCTTTCATTCGTCAGATCAGCGTTGTTAAATGGACTTCACTTTTCAACCTTAACGGTTCCCAAAACGCTTTTACGGATTGGTCTGATTCACACACTGATGGCGACATAGCTGCCGTGCAAGGTGCTGCCCTCCACCGGGAGCGACTTAGGGTTCAGTGTCTCGCCCAATGACACACGTGGACAGAAGGAGCCGGGATCGAGCCACCAACCCCGGGATTAATGGACGACGCTCACTACCTCCTACAGCCGCCCTCGTGACTCTCAGTGTAATGGATGGTGATCCCAGCTGCTGCAGGAAAACAGTCTGCAAATGATTCTATAATTATCTGTAGGAAGCACTTGTTGTCTTTTTGCTTGATATTAGTTGAATCTACACAATCAACACAAGAACAAAGCAGAGGTCCTTAGAAGTCACAATTGTGCATCTCTGATTAGACAGAAATTATTTTCCTGAGCTAGTGGAGCAGAGCGAAGCACTAGCTCTGAAGCTAGTGTTCAGAGTCAGGAACTGCCACAGGGGCCCCTTGTTTATCCAGGCCTGGTAAGAGGGACAGTCTCAGTTCAAATCGGGCTCACAGCGAGCGTCCACACAAGAGTAAAGTTCAATATAAATATCCGATACTCTCAGATTCATACTGACAAATTATACTGGCATTGTGTGGATCATTTGCAGGAAAGAGTTGGAGGAAACCTTGGAAGCTAATAATTCATACAATAATATGTCTCTGGGAAGTTTGCCTGATATTATTATTTGAGTAATATCAAAGCTGCATGTTACAGTATGTATAACGTGTTATTGACTTAATTTCAAAAGTAAGACTATTGTTTTAATAGTAACCAATACAAAACACATTAACATTTCACAAAACACAACAACATGCTAAGGAGGGCAGTGCTAGATTGGATCAACCGGAGGGACGCTCCAAACTCTACACTGCTGTGATTGGTTGTTTCGCTGTCTGGCAACGGATGACACTCTGGGCAAGTTTAAGGCCAGTTCAGACCACAAAGAGACAAAAACCGTTGCAGGGAAAATTTGCCTGCTGATGAAGTTGAGTTCTGAAAGTTCAGGGCCACCGTATATAATAAATCTACAGTGAAATTAGTTTGAACCAACTTGACACGTGACATGGGCATTGCAGAATTTGTTTTATGCATCAACATCGAATTACAAATTGTGTAAATACTGAAAGCAAAGTCACCTTAAACTAAGAGTCTATAGATGCATGTACTTTCTTATGGCAGGGTACAAAGGCTTCATTTCATTTTGAGAAACAGTCTACCACACCTTGATGCTCCCCATCAGACTTCCCTGCACATCACAGTCAGTTGACCCCCTTCCTCTAACGCCAGCCTTGTTTTCTTCCCAAACAGTGTGTTAAATGCCACCTGACAAGTGAACGAACAGCATAGGGGCCCTCCATGTCTAACTGGGACCATGGGAGCTGTGGATGCCCACAGGCAGGACCTGCAGGAGGTTGATGTGGGGGGGGGGGCTAGACACAGGAGGAAATGAAACTTTAAAGTAAATCTCAGAAATTTTATTACAGGCATTTTATTATGATAGGACTAGCCTTGAAAGCATGCACTGAACTGAACTCTGACTCAGTAACAATTACTCACAGATGCCATATATATATATATATATATTTTTTTTTTTTTTTTTATATATAAAACAAAGCATAGCCCTTTTTCTGTAATCATGATGTTATTTTCTATTTGCTTCCTTTCCACCGTAGGACTCCCTCACGTCCTCATCCTCTCTCTAGGTATCTCTCCTTTGCACCCTTCCTGGTTGTGTTCACTCCTCTAGTTAAGGTGCTGAATTCTCTCTAAGTGTATTTCCAATGACACATTTCTTATCAGGATGTCAGCTGACCTTTCAAATCTCATTCACATCATTTATCTTGCATGCCCTTCCTATCCTTTCTGCTCCGTTGAATAACATTTGTTTCTAATAGTCAGATCGCCCAACAGATGTACTGTATAGTAAGAGGATCTTGCTGCATACCCGTGGCTGGTGTGCACTGGTGCGTCCTGCTGCGTGTGGAGCTGGGAGGAGACGGCCATGCACCGCGTGAGCGCACATCCATGAGGAGGATTCAGAGAGTCAAATCAATGCTTTTCATGAGCTTTTCATAAAGCGTGTGCTGCTATATTAGTTTACTGGAGCCAATCACTTGACATTCACGTGCAATTACACAAGTTGGCCAAACTCTAACAAAGTTAATCTGAGAAATTCTATTCAAATATACACCTAATAATTAATTTGTGTTTGAATGTCCTAACTCTATTAACCCTCATCGCAAGGGCTCAGGCTCTTGTCCATTTCATCTTTCAGTCACGCAGACTCAATCACTGGTGACCTCTAAGCTGGCTCCGGAAGGCACATCATGCTGTGAGAATCAAGGAGAGGGCATGTGTGCATGTATGTGTGTGTGTGTGTGTGTGTGTGTGTGTGTGTGCATGTCTGTCTGTCTGTGTGTGTGGCAGGTGGAGGGAGGGGGGTAAGGCAAATATGGGCTGTGTATTGTTTCAACATCTGCTAACTGGTCTAACAACATCAGTGACACGCAGCACCTGAATGAATGGACGCTTGAGTTATACGGTTGTAACATGGACAGATTTGAACCTTATATTATATAAGAATATTATTTTAGTTTTGTTGTCCACTGTTGCTTTAGATTTAATATGACCTTGCTGATTCTCTGTCTGTCCTTCTCTTTCACCACCAGCGCTCCCATAAGCAGCAATGCAGGCCGCTTTTAACAGCTCTGCCCTTTGATCTTCCTAGGATGTCATGTGTCAGAGGTCAGATAACTGCAGTTTCTCACACACGTCTAACCCTCGCCCTACACTGTTGCTCCCCTAACCCCTCGCCCTTCCTTTCATGGCAAGCTCAGTGCTTTCAGTAAAGGTCAACTCCACCTTTACCGCGCAGAGATCTTTGCCCCACAGCGACAACAGCACCAGTGCCACTTCATGACAGACAGGCCTGAGTTCAAGCATTAACAGGACCCTATTATATGTGGTTAGAGTGTGGAAATTATTAACTTAAACTTAGCAATATGAAATCATGGACCATTATACAGTGTAATAGAGGTGAAATGAGAGCATCCATGTAGCCGGTGTCCCACACGTACATTTCTCCTTAACAGACGTTTCAGAAAATCCCCATATTTGGTTTTCAGCTTTGACACAGACATCCAGCTACATACTGTATATTATGACCAGAATGATAACAGTTGCTTCAGAGAAAAAAAAAAAAATTCTAGTCCAGATGAACCTTCAACTTGTCCATTGGACTAAATTCCTACTTTAGCTTACTGATTATCCCAAGCACATCACTCAGTTACCTCCTCTTTGATCACAACAAGACACTCAAGGATACCGAGGTCATTAACACGTGGTTTAATTTTCACTCACATCTTAACAAATACAGAGACTCTTGGTCGCTGTCTTGATTGCAGTGATTTATTGTCAGAAAAGTGTCTCGATCCTCAGGGCGCACAAAGCCTGCATTTCCTGCCCTTGTCCTCAAACTAGCTAATGACTGACCTAGGACAGAGCTCTCACGACCAATGGAAGAACAGATGCCGGGAGCGCTAGCATTTTCAAACCGACGCAGGCACTGTAGTTTGATATAGGTATATATGAGGATTGAGGTGGAAGCTGCAGCACTTGTTCCACAAGAGTAGCATACGCAATGTAGGTCTCTGAAGGGAAACACGGCACATACTGGAGATGTATGCAGCCTACCATGAACAGGCAGGGTGAAGTCTGGCCCACCCATTGTTGAAGGTATGTTGCGTTGCTAGTGATGGGTGTGGCGGAGTTGCTTGTGACAGGAGGACCATTGAAAACAGGAAAACAGGAGAGAGCTCTCATCTCTGCCACATTAAGCAAGGACAACAAAGGCATCAACCTTATGGTGCGGTATGTATGGTAGCGTCTGAGTGATTATGGTAGTGGCACAGAGATAATCTGGATAAGCTGAGCATGGACACTGAAGTGATATAGACTGCCATAGCCACCCCCCTGACGCTGAGTCCCCTGCTTTCCTGTGTGAAATGATTTCCTACTTCACCGTATATTTATGTGAAATCTATGCATCGCTACGGCGGGTCGAGGTCAGGTAAGGGAATAATGGAAACGCTCCCAAAATTGCCTGCATCCTCAATGCATCCTGCTTGAATGCATGTACGGTCAACAGTAATCGGCCTAAAACAGAAGCATGATGCTCCACAGTTCATAGCAGCCAGTCGGTTTCTGTAACTTACACTAAAAAGGGAATAGAGAAGAGAACAATACAAACCCTCCACTCTGCTATGCTATCTATTTATAATTCACAATGCTATACATATGCCGCCTCATTGTGCAAAACAAAGAGCAGAGATAGCAACAGAAAATGTGCTTAATGAGGTCTGATGGTAATGCCACACACCATGAGCCATGGTGATGCTAAACAATGTATTTACACAACATGAACACGATGTCTTGCCCCCCCTCCTCCTCCCCCAGTGTATATTTAACAGTGCATGTGATTGACTCACTTGGCCAAATGCCTCAAAGGGTTAGCAGAGGGCAGTGACGACAGCAACAGATGGGATCTAAGAGTCTCGCTGACGCTTCTTTAAATGTATAGGTGAATATTACATTCTTGTAAGTAAATAAACATATAGAAATTACATTAGAAACTGAAACTAGAAACTAAACAAGCTCATGCACACATTTACACTAAGGCACGCATCTACTGCATGCAGAAATGCATTAAAAAAAACCCAGAAAAAACGGGAAGTGAATCTCTATCTTTGTCAAATTAACATCTAGCAGGACAGCGAGACCACATACCATCCACAACACGCTGCATGTGGATCAAAATTAAATGACACAAGCACTTATTCCATTCCACAGAAAGCAAATAAGAAAAATTGTTTTGTTGTTTTGTTGTGGGAGGAGCAGGGTGGAGGGAGACGTCGTGCAGAGCTCCTCTGAGAGCCTCGTTAGGCAGACGCTGCCGTGGGCACAGACGAGCTCACAGGATCAATACGGGATAACAGCTCCACAAATCCAAACACTGACTTTGCATTATATTGTGCCAGTGCCTCAACAGGGAAGGAAGAGGCAGCTACCCCATGGTGTCGGTTTATAAAAGATCACGAGGTGCAAAAAAAAAAAAGAGCAGAAAATGCAGCACAATAACAATACAGAGAAAAGGGAATTGTATGCCAAAGTAAGTATTTGTGTTTGATCATTCAGCCCCAATTTCTGCTCTAATCCGGCACACTTTAATCCAACGTACACCCAAATATAAATGAGACATAAGCATGAATAAAATCTTTTTTTCCCTTCGTATGTCATCATATTCCTTTTTTTTTTTTTTAATCAAATGCTCCTTACAGTAATCTTACACAGATGTTAGCTCGTTCCCCAGACACAAGGGAGCATCCATGACCTAAATCTAGTTGAACAAAACACATACATTTCTCTCTCTCACACACACACACACACACACCCCAACAAGGGTCATGAATAATGGCAGCACAAACAACTGAGCTAAATTGTTTATGTTATCCTTCCCGTGTGCATACATGCGCTACTTGCTATTGATGATATCATTTAATTTTCTGTTTTTATCCATCTCTCCCTGCAAACATGGGCATTTATTTGTCTGTGTGCTATCCATTGGTTTCATTTGCTGTACGCCTGTAAAAGGGCTTGAACACCTTCCTGCTCAATTAAAACACAAGTGTCTCTAACAGAACTGGTGTTTCTAAAAATGTATATCTACATTCAGCACGTTAAAGCTTCAGTACGTCTTTCTCACATTAAAATAACAATAGGGCATATTAATCATGATTCGACCCCATGTGACCCTGGCCATTTGTTTGAAATTGCCATGGTGGAAATTAGAACCTGAACGATACATCAGCACAGCCGATTTCAGTTTATCGCAGAGTCTTGGAGCATGTCAGACAGCCAATAATCAACAAGAAACTGAATTTAGAAACAACCAATTAGGACTGACATGTTTATTTTTCAACTGTAAAATGTCCATTAAATATACAGTACATGTCTTGGTCACAATTTGTTGATATCAAACTTTAAGTGAAACCTATCACAAGTGTTCGTATATGCTGTGCTTTTATGTTAAAAACTGAAAATTATCTAACTTTTTAAATCAATATCGGTATCTGCCTCAGAAGTCCAGTGACTGTCGGGCTCTTGGTGAAATATCGTGTAACTGTTGTATCTGCCATTTGATGTCAGCTGGTCATCAGCCACGGTTGAATACAGCTTATTACTTAAACTGGACCAATGAAAAGGCCAATGCATAGAAATAACGGTAGCCAGACATAAACTCCTAAACTGTTCGGCTTTGAAAGCAGCTTTGACATGCTGTAAATCACGGCGCATTACAGAAAAATGTAAATCATATGGTTATATTTGCCATTAACTTGGAACATTGTTTGCCATTGTTGTCCATAATGTGTCCAAGTAAAAAATATCACAGCTCATACTGTAAACCTGAGCACCATGGACCTGCCCGAGTGTTGTACTGGTATTTACTACTTTCTTGGCTATTTTAGGGAACTGTCCTGCTGATGAACCTCTAAATATTTGACGTTATGTTTAGTTTAGCCTGACCTTCAGGTCCTCCAAAGAACACACCTGCGCACCCAGGCATCGTTGCTGAGCTTTCCTCCGATCACATGACTGCCTGTGTGACGTGTCACCAGCCTGCACACCTGCTATTCCGTTTTCCACTTTATTTGCCAGGTTGTTTACGTTATGTATGCTGCCATTCAAGCTGCTAGTTTCCTAATCTGATAACCCGTTTGCGTGATTCCACCTGCCTGTGTGTTGTCTGAACTACTGAACTGACTTAAGAGGAGAAGACTTTATTGTCATCGTGAAGCTTGTGCACAGACACTCAAACACACACACACACACACACACACACACACACAGCATCCCACACTGAAATTCAGTCTCTGCCTTTAAGCTGTGGTCAGCCATCAGTACGGCCAGGGACCAAGTCCAAGTGCTCATGCCCTGTCTTGGTCAGGGACAGGAGAGCAGTCTGTTCTTCTTGCATTTTTGTATTGGGGTTATTTTTTTACAAGTGATGGAGAGAACATGCAAACTCCACACAGAAAGGCATGGACCTTCTTGCTGTGAGGCAGCAGTGCATAGCACTGAGCCACCATACCACCTTAAACCATAGCTGCCGAGTCTGCAGAGTCTACATTTTGGGTCCGTTTCCTGTAGCAAGTTACCTTAACTGTATAGATACTGGACAGTGATGAGCTGAGTTGTAGCTCTCAAGGTGACATTGGCGGTGTTCACAACACAGTCATATCAACAAGTATGGTCAAAAAATGTGACAAAAAAAGATAAGCCCCAAAAAGGTCATTAAGAAGTCATGTTCAACAACATAGTGAGAAGTGACATTTTTTGTGGATTGTTTCCTGTCTGCTGTCTGCCTCCTCTATACCAGTGGTGGCAGATGCGGTTACCTCAGCCTCAGGTTACATTGCGTATCAGGATGAAAATGCGTATCAGGATGAACACCTCATTAAAGTGACAAGTGTTGTGGTGTGAGAATGAAGATGAGGAGGGCAAGATCAGGCTACGCTTTTTGTCTCAAAGTGAAAAAGTTGCATGTATGCAATATATTGCAGATTCAAGGTTTCTGCCTGTTAAAAGGCAGTTTTTCCTTGCCACTGTCGCCTAGCGCTTGCTCTTGGTGGAATTGTTGGGTCTATGCATATAGAGTTGGTCTAGACCTGCTCTATATTAACACGTGCTATGAGATAACTCTGTTATATGGCACTATATAAATAAAATTGAATTGACTATATTGCAGCTTCAAAATGGGAGTGCAACTAACCTGAAATGGTGATCGGAAGAATCAAACAGATGGAAGGGTCAGTCCCACCACCCACCAAAACTAGCCTTTTTTCACGAAAATGTGAGAGACCCTCCCTACCTGTACACCATGCACACCAGAAATGCCAATAGGGCAAAACGCAAAGCTGCACTGACCATTATTTGTTGTCGATTGCATCTTGACTGGCTTTTTTCATCCCGGGTTTCTTGTCTGGCTGCTTTACACCTGTGGCGACGGATGCAGTTACTTCAGCATCAGGTTCCATTGCATATCATGATTGGGCGCCTCATTAAAGTGAGGGACAAGTGTTTGGGTGTGAACATGACCAAATGAGACTGAGGAGGGCAGGATGATGCAACACTTCACTCCCTCGGTGTGAGGTAATATATACTTTCACCAAGTACAAATGACCTGAAGTAGTCAGCACGCAATCTGAAAGGTAGATCATCACACTGATGGTCACTGTGACAAAGGTGGCTGGTATTGATCAGTTGATGGCAGAGTTTGAAAAATCCACAAAGCACTACAAGAATGCAAAGGAGCTACAGTACAGATGACCTTTTCAAATATAGAGCATGTGATTAATAAACTTTGCAAAGAACTGCTAACACTGATCACCTACAGAGCTGTAAGGTATAATAACTTGTAGTACTAACATACAGCACTATTCTAACACTGACATTTATCAGCAAGGTCCAGTGAAATCATAGCAATATAAACCAATTGCATAGTTTGCACTGTACATACTCTATTATGCATGTGCAACTTCATAATAAACAGTAATATTATGCTTAAAATTACAGCACTCAACATTTGGCCATTTAAAGGAGTGTGCAGTGGTGTTATGCAAAGTAATGCTGGCATAAACAGTATCACATTCCTTACTCCATTTCAAGAGCATTTTTGGTTCAGAAGGAGCATTTAAGGACAAGTGAACTGCGTTTTGTTTCCTGTCACTAAGCCTGAGACTTTGCTGCGCTGAGAAACCTTTTTTCCCTTGTACTGCAAGGTCCTATAAGACACTTCGAATTTAGTTAATTTCATAGTGTCACTGTTACTGTAGATGCCCCTCTCTTACTGGCACAGTGCGCTCAGTACTGCTTCCTGGTCACCCGATGACTGATAAACTACACTGCCTTCAGAAGTAGGACAGCAGGTCAGGCTATATAAGGTCAGGATCCACAGCGTGAATAGTGTGGGTGTAAAGAAAAAATAAACTGCAAACATAGATGTAGTGATAAGTTTAGTGCTACAAAGAGCGGTATCACTACACCTGAAGTATAAATATGAAACTACGTGCATGAAGAGGTTATGCATTTGTTCATAACCCTGTGTCTACAGGCACATTATTATTCTACACCACTTGCCAGTATAAGTAATTTACTTATACTAGTCTGACAGTTGCACTATAGCTGTCACCAACAATATGTACTGCACATGTTCTGTACTTAACAAAGCGTCTTTGCCTCTTTTTAGGATTCAAGACTTCACATGATACAGTTTCCCTTAGGGCATAAATGAAGCCATTCGTTCACATAACTCATGCATGAGAGATCAAGCATGACTCAGGGCCCAAGGCATTAATAAAACACAAAAGAGGTTGTGCAGTGCAACTTTCCAACCCCACCATGAAAAACGTCAGAGGTCAATAACATAGTAACATGAACATAAATGATGACAAATCGAAGCTTCTACAGTAAACCATCCGTTTATTAAACTCCCATTTAATACACATGCAGCAACAGCCTGAGAAGATTTTGCATTTTGATGACATTTATATCCCTGAGCTGGAAGGCACGGTTGGTCATTGAGCTGCTCTTGGAGTAATTCCGGGGTTAGGATTCTTGCTGAAAGAGCACACTCATGCCAGTTTTGGAGAGAGAAGGAAAACTACTTTTCTTTCCTCACTCAGCTTCCCCAACTGCTCTGGGGAACCTTAAAAAAAAAATATATTTTTTTTAAAAAAGGCAGCTTTCCAGTGACTCACAATCTGGCTTTCGCTAACCTTCGAGCTACTGACCCTCAGCTGGGTGCGTCCCTACTGAAGCGTAACAACTTGGATCTGACCAAAGGTTGAGACATATTAAGACTTGCAATATAAATTTCTACAATCTAGATCACAATGTGATCTTCTCAATTCAGCTAAATGCAGATTATTCACATCACTGAACCTTACTCGGCATGTACAGTATATTTTCACGTATGCTTCTGGTTAATGCAAACATGAAAGAGGCTTATGGACCGGGCCTGGTGCTGTGCTGCTACAGCAGCGAGTTGCAACAGCATTTTGCTCTTGTGTTTTTAGGCTTGCAGAGGGGTATTGTGTAAACATGAGCAAATGATTACTCTAGAGCCTGTATTTCCATTCTAAGTCTATTCTGGGCAAACCTCTGTCCGACGACGTCTCCTTACACAATTTAAAAATCACATCAACAGAAAGGGAAGCACCCATAGCGACACCGATGGGAATTCAAACTCTCCTGATTTGTGACTTCCCTCATATTACTTAGTGCAAACTTGCCTCCTAGTATTCTGGCTATGCTTGTTGTGTCACTGAGATAAATAACCCAAGGTCTTAACATGCTTCTCAGTGTCTGTAAGGGTTGCCTGTCATCCTCCTCCCACATCCTCACAGCAGAAGAGAAGTTAGTAAGAGGAATTAATGAAAGTTAGACGGAGAGAGATAGAAGGATGACAAATGATTATGGGGAAGACGCTCCCTTCACTGCCTTCGTCACTGTCTGACAAACTGAAACGGCTGATAAAACCCTGCACCAGTAACTGTGATGGTGGTTACTGAGTCAAATTTGAGTCGTGTGTGGAGCAGGCAGTGATCATGGGACAGGAGTACCCACTGTGGATGCCAACAATCAGCAACGCTATTCGACAGATGGATCAGAGCCCTCCTGGCCTAGACCAGACTAAAAGCCCATGGTCACGTGACCAGTGGATTAGCGTTAGCCCAACTGAAAGGGGGAGGAGGTTAGGGTGCATGTCACCACATGCTTCCTTATCACTTCCCTTTGAACGTGTTTCCCTTTCTCTTTCACTTTGAATCTCCCCCCCCCACACTTTGTCTTTTAATAGTTTATGTTACATTATTCACTTTGATCATTTTTACCACAACGATTCAACAAAGAATAGTCTCACAAGAAAAGGAAATGCTTGGTTTCCTTCTGTTTATCTTTCATCTGTCCATCCCCTCCTCCTCTGTTCCGGCTAACGAGAAGCCCCGTGCTAAACAGAGTAATTGGTGCATAAATTATTCTCCACCTTTGACTCAGGGCTCAGTCAGATCAAAACCACTGTTCTAACTGGCTCACTTCCAGCTACGCATGATGTCAGTGCTGAGAATATGTCTCCTGTGCTGTCCTCCCCAACAAACCCCCCCACCCTCACCACATGGTCTCATCTGCCTTTCCAGCCTTGCTGAACCCTACACTTGTCTGGCAGCGGGAGTGAAAAAGTGAGAAGCACAGAGAAGCTTAAGGACATGCCATGCTGTGAGCACATGGCACAGTGGGCTTGTAGGATAAAACATTGGGTTCCCCTGCCTCCCCTCCTCCTGCTCCTGCATCTGGGTCTTTCTGTCAAGGACACAGTGTGCCAGCCAATTCGTGCCTGGCCAGCATGCCTTGTTCCCGCACCAACCCAAAACATCCCTGCTTTGTAAAACCTAGGAAAACCCTCCCTGCAGTGACAGAGGAAGCATGCAGGGTAACATGGTGCTTGCCAACAGGGTTAAATGCTAAAAGGCACTGGTCACTATTTGCTGTAGATTACAGCTTGACTGAAATGTTTTATTGATTGAGAGACCAGACAAAAGAGAAGATAGAACGAGAACTGACAAGGGAGAAGTGTCTTGAGACATACACTAAGAGCCTGAAGAATCAGCCAATAAAATGTAAAAAATAAGTCAAAAGTTCCCTGTCTCAACTTCCCAAAGCCCAATCTTGAAATTGCTTCATCCACAACCAGAAGGCATTTTATTTCCAAAGATATAAAACAGAGAAATGCAGCAACCGTAAATAACAAAATGATGAATGGACTATCAGAATAGTTTTTGATTTTTGATTAATTGGCTAACTTCAGCACTACTACAACACATCCCAAAGCCAGACAGGAAAGTGTCAGCAAAGTAAACAGTCATATTGCTAGCAGCCTCAGGGGGGGGGGGGGGGGGGGGGGGGCGTTATAACCAGGGGGCCCGGGCAATTTCACACAACGTAAAAA
>JAVQJF010047474.1:0-25775 GCA_036023855.1 Gadopsis marmoratus
CCCCCCCCCCCCCCCCCCCCCCCCCCCCCCCCCCCCCCCCCCCCCCCCCCCCCCCCCCCCCCCCCCCCCCCCCCCCCCCCAACAACAGCGGAAGTTTGTGCCTAGATTGAGGCATAAATTGTCCCCTCCCTGCTGTTGCAAAACACTTGGCCATATCTAATTATTTTCTTTCTCCTACTCGGTATGTGTTTCTGTAAGTCCAGGCGCACCTGTCGACCAAAGCTGGTGCTGCCGGGCTTCACATTGGACTTGTTTTTAGCCATGCTAGCAGCGTGGCTCTAGAAATGGCAGCTTTGGTCGGTCCATCAGTCGGTTGGCCCAGGATGGGCTACCATGGGATGTTCTTGGTCCCCACTTTTTGACTTTCACTTGTACAGCAAACATTGAATTACTCTAAAATAAACACCACAGTACAAAACAGGTGTTGTGATTCTAAAAGCAATATCAGTTAGCATATTAACATGTTAGCTGAAGCATACGGATGTAAACATCCTGTTGTTACTTACCAAACATTACTGCAATAATATGAGAATGTATTTTTACCGTACTGAGGGAAATAAAGGGTTGCAGCAAACAAATATATATTCGCAAATGTTGTAATTGTATTCATTCTAACTAGCTAGATACAGCCGCATCTTTAAAACACAGCGGGACGCCACACACAGTATGTTTGAAGCAGTATTTTCAAAGTCTGGAATAATTCCTACTGAAATTTGAATCAGAAAAACTAAATTTTAACTAAGGTAATAACAGAGTCTTTGTCCTCTTCCAAGAAAACGGACTGATAATACAACGTCACCTAGACAGATGCTTATATTTAGCTATTTATTCCTGTCCCCTTCAAAGAACTAAATACCAGAGGAGATTGCAGGGAAGTCTTTATTTCTTGGTTATGACTGTAACCATAGCAAGAGGATGATTGAAAAACCACTAGCTTTCCTTCTTGTCTGTTCTGTTTCGAGGCCGTCTTTGTTTGCAATTGCACCGTGTGAGCTAACGACAGAATCCAAAAGACTGTGTCAGTCCACTCATCTGCTGTAATTCAGACCAAATAACCCAAACTGAAGGTGTTATCGCACCCCCAAAACGCAGAAGACAACTTATCACACGTGAAGCTGTGCGCCGGTGCTAGTCCTCCACAAATATTTTCCCTCCTACCTCCTCTCTCCTACCTATCGCTCACCTACATGTATAAGCAGGTGTTCTGGTTTGCCCTCTGGAACAATCCGAAGAGTATGTTTTACATCAGCTGTGTATTTATTTCCACTCGCAGTATTAAGTCCTTGAGCACTACAATGTCAGGACATTTCAAGGAAAACCTAAGTGCAATTGGTTCTTTGGGGCGTAGAGGGACATTAAAACAAATGTTTGGAGATGACAGTGGTAGCAGCTAGGCTAACAGCTGGCACGGCCATGGGAGCAGGTGATGTTGGGGGCATGAGCAAGGGCTGATACCCCCCCCACCACACACACACACAGAGCCTCCCACCACCACCCCACCTCCAACATGCTCGGTGAGGAGTCTTCATAAATAATCTTCCGGCAATCTGCCTCTCCCTCCACTCTCTTATTAATTACTTTTACGGCCAAAATCAAACATCTGTCATGCTAGAATATACAAATTAATTATGCAGCTTCTCCCCATCAAGATCCATATAACATTGTTCCTCAGAGCCTCGCTGGCTGCAGAGGTAGCAGAACAGGAAGTAAGACTGTTTATGTCTCCTGTGTCATCTGTTAATTTCTTTTAAAAGCTCCGAGACTCACCTCGAGAGAATTCAAAGAGAATTTATTGTGGTTTCACTGAGCCTTTCTATACTCACTGTACAGACAGATTTAAAGAGACTGACTCGGAGCACAACGTGATTATTACATTTTTAACCTTTACATATCCAGGAAAAGTCAACTGAGCATACATGCCCTTTGTACAGAAACAATTTGCTTGATCTTGTTCTCTGTTTTTTTTTTATTTAATTCAGTTCCTGGCTCCTTTTTTGATATTGTAGTCCTGAGACCAGATGCATAAAACACTGTGTAATGTAGATTGAGGACTTAAACTCTGTACGAACAAATGCAGGACTACGCATACACATTATTCATCAGATTCCTCTTAGAATTTATAGAGCTGCCTGCTGCACGCATGGTTCTGTTTTTTAAGCCTCAGGCTGATGACTGGTCAGCCCGCTCCACCAATTTCCAAAAGGAAAGAGCAGGAAAGAATAAACATAATTTCACCAAGTCACAGTTCCTCTAGCTGTAACCTTACACATGAGCAGTGCGTAGGCTCCTAACACGCGTTTGAAAATACTGTGGTTTTCGTGTATATGCATCATTTCTACGTCTTGTCCAGTAAGTCACACATCTTAGCCTTGTTCACATTGTACAGCAGGCCTCCGCACTCAAATCAGTTGGAATCAGTTAGTTGCAGTATGAGTGTAACCCTAAATAACAGTGCTGAGATTTTTTCTGCAGTCCTGTACATCCCTGTTTTTAGACCAAGTCTCCTGCTAAATGACTGTGTGTGTGCATGGAGAGAAAGATGATCTTTGAAGTCCACGTGCCCACTGACAGAAGACAGCTGTCTGCCCATCCTCCAGATCGGCTCTGAGGTGTCCTGGGACTCTGCCTGCTCTCAGGTCAGGACCCCAGAGGGGAGGCACCATTTGGTACCAGTTACTGAGCGGCAGGGGGCCGCCGGTGCCTTCCTCCCTCCTTTCAGTCAAGGTAATGCTGGCCATGCGAACTTGGGCAGCTCCTGGCCGGCCGGCTGGCTGGCACAGGCAGGAGCTACCCATCATGCCACAGTGGTGAAGGGCCCGGTGACCTTGAGACAGGCCGGGCTCCTGCCCCTCGCTGTGCCGCAGACTGCTTATTAGAGGATGGATGGAGGTGCATTTCTTTCGGCTTGTGACTTAACGAAACGTGCTGAACTCACTGGGGTTGCATTTTTAAGCTGCCTTTATCGTGGGAAGGCTGATTGAGCACTCCGTAACATTGTTAATGGGCTGGAAATGCTGTTTATCAGCAACGCCCACCCGTTAACAGTTCACACAGTTAGGATGCATTTACACATTTAGGCTTGTTTGAACTCTAGAGCATTTCGTCCTCACGTTCAGTCTTTACATGTCACAATAATAGCCTTTTAAACTCAGATGACACTGAAGAACAAGGACCAAGGTGACTGAAAATGGTGACTCAGTCTTGTCAGGCCTACTGTGTGGTAGATATGAGAGTCCTGGGAAACTACCCAAAAACACAAGGGTTTTTTAATATATAGAGTCCAATTTTTACTATTTATTAGTAGTGTTTACTCAGGGGTTTTCTCATTATTCTTAACTGGACTAAATATTAGAGACGTGAATTCTAGTAAAGAGAAATGGCATAATTTATGTTGGTCGCTTACTCAAATTGGGGATTTATTAGGGACATATTTACCACTAAGGTACAAATGGACTCACAGAAACAGGCATTTGTTCATCAAATTGTTATGGCAAATATTTTGGCTATACAATGTCTACTCAGACATCCAGCAGACAAACAGCAACAACAAACATTTCCCATTGGTGTTGTTTCCTTCCACCTGATGAAAGTCCAATAGTCACAGTGTGTTTTTATCTCTGGTTTTGTCTCCACCAACTGCCAAGAACGATATCTGGCTCAGTAGCTGTTCCCTTTTACTCACTAGCTGGTTGCTAACTTTGTCCGCCTGTCAGTTGATGCTGGGCACTTAGTATCGTACAGTGAGCTTGTCTGCCTGTAGTTTAAAATGTAGCATTGATGAGAGCCATTAGACTCAACCACACAGTCTATGTTCAGCCGCAGATCCAAAAGTTCCATAAAGCTGCAGAGTTAGGTGGTAATTATCAATGTGTTCAGCAATGCAAGAGACAATTTTGACAACTTTTTACATTGCGCTAAAGTTAAGAGGACACACTGCCATCAGGGTGAGAATTAAGGAATTAATAGTTTATTTTAGCATTAAGTGTACAGCTCTTGCACAACAGAACAGAAGGTTCCCTGAAGACTCGCTCCCTTTTTTGAATTTGTATTTGTAGGGAAAATGAAAATCGGCTCACTGTTTTGTTTTTTCCAAACGACGCTGTGAACTATGTTAAGTTTCAATGTGTTGGAGATGCTATTTGGGTGCAACAAAAATAATAAGGCAGTCCATCTTCAAAAAGCCAGCACCCGAAGTGAGCCGGCACTCACCGTTGCATAATACCGGCACTTCTCACAACTTGCCTGTTCGCTTGTCTGCCGCTTGTCATATCAGGTTCTCTGGGGGATTCATAATGGCCCTAAATAAACTGCATTACCCAGGGGGCACTATGTGACGCTCACCTGTTCCTGTTCGTGGCTGCCTGCATTTCTTTGTTGGAGGCAAGTCTTAACTAACGTTACTTTAAGGGATTTCACAGGGAATACAAGGAACTAATGGCATCCCGGCTGATGACTTCATTAGCTAGTGTGCGTAGTCAATATTTTTTATTTTTACTAATAATTTAAATGGTTAAATACATTTATGTTGTGAACATCAGCAATATCTCCCAGTACTTTTTTATTCACTGTAGAAATTCAGCCTTGTCAATACTGTATATGGAATCCTAAAATGCCTTTTGGATATGTGACAAGAATCCTGATAAATCCCATCAGCTTTAAAGTCACCTGTATGTACACATGTATGTAAGTACGTACCTGCTGTTAGTATGGTAATCGTAGTGCACAAGGCTATTGTCTTTTGTCATCAAACAAAAAACAAAAACTTACCAATCCAAACAGTTTATGACTGTTAAGCGTGGCAGCATATATTATGACAAACAACACATGCTCCATTATGCCAGCTGGTGTAATGATGTATAATGCCGGACTCATTAACTTCTGCACACAGTTTATGGTGGCCTTTTATGACAGAATTAATTGATTCACACATGCATTAAAACAAAAATAACTGGAATGAAAATGCAGTTGGATGCAGGCCTCTTCCCTGTCATAAACACTTCTGGTGGTGAAGCGGGGGCCACATTATTCATGTACATGACTGGTCATATACGCGATAAACAAGCCTTCAGTCACAGCTAGCTTTGCATTTCTCACCGAATAGATACTACAGTGAAACCTATTAATTACTGGCATGTTTTAAAAATATGTATGTATTCTCAAATTACTTGTGATAATCCTATAAACATATTTCTCCTTTCTCGAGGAATATTATTGTCAGTGGTGACATTTTAACTTGCAGTTGAGGTCTTAGGTTGTTGTTAAACCACGTTTGCTGATTAAATCTGTATTCATTATTTATTCAAACGAGCCGTTAAATGGAGAGATTAATTTGTGGATTGTAATCACACAACTAGACTATGGAATCCTAGGAGTGCCATAAAAAAACAATAAATCTGTGAAAGAATAAGACAATAAATGTGGAAATATAAAGAGAGATAAATAAATAAAATGTGGTTATATATTCTATTTTTTTCTTTTGCTTTTCCCTCGATGCTTTTGCTATTCCTTGAATGGCCAAGCTGTCAATCAACTGGCTTTGGGGACGGGCCTTCCTGCCCAGGCTGAGTAATCAATTCATGCACACATGAATCCTGCTTTGACGGGAGCTTTTTAGCACGGACAGGGCAGATAAGACAACTCGTTGATGTTTTGAAAGCCAGGTTTGTAGATTAAAAGTGGGAAACAGACTTATAAAATCATACTTGGCCAAAGGTTCTCGGGGTGCCCAGAGGCTCTCTGCATCCAACTTCAGTGACTGACAACCATATGTGCAGACCCCTAAATGACAGCAGATTTTAGATTAGAGAGTCTTAGATTTACAGACTAGTTTCAAAAATTGCAATTTTCAATTTGGCTCTAGTTGTAACTTTTAATCTGTTTTACATGTGGGGGCTACCTAGTATTTATTCTGTATTGTAACAGCAAAATAATTCTAAAAGCAAGCGTCTTAATGACAACTGTCTTTATGAACCTGTAGGTCAATAAACTAAACACTCAGACTGGATTTTCTAAGTTTTATTCTTGTTGTGATAGAAAAAGCGTCTGAAACTGATCATTGCGGGACATTTTAAGTCCCAACAAAAACCTTTTGCCTGCACACAAAGATGTTTGAACTACAGTCAGGTAAAAAGGCAACTCGTTTCTTGAGCTATTTCTCTGAACATACTGCAGCACATCTATCAACTAAATCAAAAATAGAAGCTTCTTTGTCAACCTCCAGGATGATTCATTACAAGAATGGTAACCATTATATCTGATGTCTTCATCATGGCCAGGGTGCAGTTTAGATCTTTATTTCTTGGAACGGCCCAGTAAAGAACCTCCGAGAATAAAAAAAAAAAAAAGGGATTTTCATCTAGCATATGCGACGGTGAAAGTCTGACATTTAATCATAGATAGAGCTCTCGTCAAGAAATGAGAAAGGGCTCAGGCTTTTGCCGCAGATGACTCGCTACCCAGCCATTACCAACAATTTAAGCCATATGCTTAAGAAATTCCCTCGATTCTCTGAGATGAAATGAAGAAAGGATTTAGCTGGGAGATAATTTTCTGAGCCTCCGCCACGACGAGGGTCACATCAAAGCGGTCCAAGCAGTCCATTATTGAGGAAATGGTTTTTATCTCTTGGGCTGGACTTAAAGGGAATTGTATACAAGCCGTGCTCCGCTTCAAATCTGTAATGAATTCCTTAATCCGAATCTCATTGTTATGAACCATGCAATTACTTACCCGGGCATAAATAATCCATCTTTTCAAGCTGGACAGATACTGTATTGGTTTTAGTGACGGGACGCTCAATCAGTGGATTATGTGTAAATTGCTTTTGCTGTAATGTTTCACTCTCACTGGTTGAGTGTGTTTTTGCAGAAGCTGATGTGTTCAGGGACACCTTCCCTGCTTTGCACAGAGTTCATTTTTCTGTGAATGGCCATTTCTTTGTGTAATCAAACTGAGGTCATTAAAGTTACTAGCTTTTTTTCTGGAGCTTTCAACTTATGGTCTTCGTCAGTGGATGGCTCAGTGTACTATGTAATGACAACTGAGCCATCTTTATTCAGATTGAGCCAACTTCAGCAATTTGCTGATGAGGATCATTAGATGTGGTTGAAATGATCTGGCTAATGAGAAGATCTTAATTACGTTTTGTTTTTTTCTTTCAAACTATTTCCTAGGTCAAGAATGATTCTTGAAGATTTGCTCAAACATTTAATCCTCAGCTTTGCTCAGTCAAAGAGTGATAAAATCTTAAACTTATGACATGACATTTAGGATTTCATGTCATAAGAATATATGAATATATGTGTGTGGAGACTCGTGCAAGCAGATGGAGAGGTTCCCTCCTCACTTCATTTCTGGAGCTAAAACATTGCACGGAGTCGCTCCGCCGTTGTCGCTCAGATTACAAGGAGCCTCGGCCACCGCGGCTCAACAGCCGCTCAAGATTTCATGTCTGGGGCAATCCTCGTCACAGCTTGTGTCACCTCACCGACAGATGTCAGCGAAATCAGCGACAGCCGATCATGCTGATCCCTCCCGTAATCATGTGCGATGATCCCGCCGTGACACGGAGCTGTGGGAAATATGTCCGTCAATACCATCGCCGCAGGCAGATGCACCAGCGTACCCCTGCCCACGCCTACCACCTGCAATTCCCCTCCCAGTCCCTCCTCCTTGCTCCCTCCTTCCACCATGTGCTGCTGCCTTTTCTCCTGATCTCTCCATCAAGCCTCTTCCCCCCTAGCTGCTGTATGTTTAACTGCGTATGCGTCTCTCTCTGACCCTCTTGACCCGCGTGTTTCTCCTGGAGTGTCATTTCCAGTGTAGCGACATGAATGACACGGAGGTTTTATGCGTCACAGACCTGTAATAGCGTGGGGTGAAATCTGTGAGGGGAGCAGCATTGTCGGTGTGTGTTTGCTGACCTTGTGTTCTTTTCACCATGTCATAATGCTCACAGAGGGCTGGACAGTTGCTGTCCCTGACCAGCCCTTCCTCCCCATGGCCAGAGTTGCAGCTCTGTGAAAAAGGCCGCCACACAAACACGGCCTCCCTTAAAAACAGAGTGTGGCATATGCTCAACTAAGGAAGCGGCGGCGAAGCATTCTTGCAGAGCTCAGCTCTACGTGGCCTCTCTCCGTGAAGGCCCTGCAAGGCAAAAGGTTTCCAAACAATTTCACATTTTCATGTTGAAACCTTAAACATCTAGGGGAGCTTTTGCATATTCACACATGCCGCAGGCTAGCACAGTCGCTGCTGCTAGCCTCTGTGTTCCCAGCAAAACCTTGACAAAGGTCATAAACAATTTGCCGAATCCTGTTATTAAGAGAGCTTGAAAAAAGAGAAAACAGCACTGATGATCACTTTGCCCAGCAGCTAGCTTCATCATCTGTAGCCATTCCAACATATGCTTGCAAGATAATAAAAAATGTGGCATTAAACATGGCGGCATGTTTAATTTTGTTCCAGGCTACATATAGCAAGTCAATCCTTCCCTCTGGAAACCTATTTAATATAAGGTAGTTAATGCCACCAGTCATGATGATGTTTCTTGCATAATATAATATATAGTGGATAGAGGTCCATAAATGGGAGGCATTGTAAAATATTTCCATTATGTGAGGAATGTCAGTGGGTAATAAAGGCTTTATTCAACTTTTTATGGCTCTCAATCTGTTGTTGTTCCCAGCAATTTTTAAATCTGTTAAAATTCAGTGAATATCTTAACGTGCATGTTAAAAGCAGGAAGTGTCGGTGAGTCTTTTACAAAGTGACTCTCGGGGCACGACTTTTTGACTGCGCATAAAAAGGACCAGTAAAGCGAAAGTACATCCGCTAGTCTCCTCTTTTTTTTATCACCTCGGCTTCTCCTTTTATCATGCAGAAATTATACATCTTCCTTTAACAGTGCTGTAAAGGTTACACAGTCATTTAAGCAGCAGTTCCGACAGATTGATGTTTATGTCATTACAGCGGCGAATGAAATGTGCCTCTCTCCTCTCTTAATCCAACATAAAGCAGAAATGAGCTTCATCCATTGATGACATTGGAGATACATTAGAGTCAAAGTTGGGGAGAGGAAGGCGGTGGTTATTACCTGACTTGTCTGGATGGGGGGGGGGGGTTACCTGCTGCTGCTGCTGCTATAACATGATGAAGAAGTACCTCCTTCCGTCACTCTGACTGGTGGTGATTTTTCCATCACAGTAACAGCAACAGAAGCAATTTAGAATGTCTTCTGTTCTGGTGTATTAAAGGGAAGCTTTGGTATGTTTAAACCTGGGCCCTACACATTTTCTAAATGACTAATACATACCAATGCTTTTGGAATTGGCCCAGTAGATCTCTTCAGCTGGCATTCGCGAATGGGCTGCATTGTAATCCTTTGGGCAACTGCACCCGTCAAAGTCTACTACAAGTGCTTGTTTTTGCCGCTGACAGACTCAGACTGTTATTCTGAGCGTCTGACATTATGGGAAGGATCCCTACAGAGATGGACCAACTCTTTGCTCCAACTCTGACTCACGTTTCCCCGTCGTATCCCTGCAACAACTCAAGCGGGACTTCTGTTTGTGGTTAAACAAAAGTGATCTATCTCTGTAGGGATCCTTTACGTAATGTTGTCAGAGCCCGTTCGTGGGACGCTGGTGGAGGCAATCTACTGGACCATTTCCAAAACGTCTGGTAACTTTTAGTCATTTAGACCCCAGAATTAATCGGGCCCAGGCTTAAAAATACCATACGTTCTCTTTAAAGGGAACATCAAGAATGTGTGATTTCTACTGTCCCACTACTGGTGACTACCTGCCATCCCACCCCTCCTTCTGCTGTCCTTCAGCGTCCTGTTATTTAAACAAAGCCTGGGCTTCAGAACAGACCATTGATTTACTGCAGCTAATTAAATCCAGCATTAGCATTAGATAGCACTCAACCAGCACATACCTACACGACGGCATTTTAAAAAAAAAAAAAAAAATTTATTTAAAGAAAGAAAATTTGTAATACTAAGACATGGTAATGCATCAAAATGTCATCTGCATGATGACTACATACATGCTGATAAAAAAAATAATTGCAGTGGAAAAGACAAGAAGGTACTCTTTGATGCTGCTGTGAACTGTAGATTAGCTTGTTATGGCTTTATAGGGCTGCACCTGTCCTGGTTGACAATGCCAATAAAGTCCATTCATGTGCATATGTAATTATGGTCTTCGCCCACCATGTTTGAGCATTGAGTAAATTTAATCTTTTTTAAATGTGTGTGTATAAGGATAAATTTACATTATTTCTCACTATGTGTATGTTAAGTGCTACAACAGAGCACTGGAGCTACCAACTGACCAAATACACATGGATTGAACTTAATTGTTGAACTTTTATACACAGCAATAGCACAATTCTGCTACTGTCATGGCACTGTGAATTATAGGGACTAATTAGCGGTGAAATTATACAGATGTGGTCGCTATTTGAGTCTTTCTTCTACATGAATTATTGCTGCTCTTTGTCTCCATCCCAAAAGGAAAAAAAGGAATTACTGTATTTGCAGATTACGGCTCTCATTTCAGTTATCGGAGGCTACAAGAAAAGTCCTGATAACATTTAGGCTTTCTTGTTGTACTACTTTGGTTCTGCTATGTCATATTTAAAAAAAAAAAAAAAGGATTGTCTGTAATATTAATGCAGGGCTAATAAAAATGTAAATTGGCTAGGGCTGCATGGACTGAGCACACCACTAAACCCATAAAACAGCACCAACAGTGATATGGTAACACTACTGTATTCACTCAGCCAGAACATCCCCCATTGCTCTCATCACCATGTGCCGCCATACTGTAGATAACGCTCTCCCGCTAAGATTCACCTTATCTGATTATGTACCAGGTGATGGTGGAACAGAGGCTGCGTCTGAGATTTTCATATTATTCCTCTTTGATTAATACAGACATAAACTTGTCTAGTTGAATCCCCTACTTCAGCATAATCAGCTTTCTGCAGATAGCTGGAGGCTCTTCAGGAACCCCCACCCACCTCCCCACTCCCCGCCCAACACATCGTCTACCACTCCCCAACCTCCACCCGCATTATAGTTGGTGACATGTGTTTATTTGCACTTCAGAATATCATCTGCCCACGAACGTCTGTCCAGCCCTCCCCAAGAAAGAATAATCCACAAGATGAAAATGTGTCTCAGCAGGAGCTTAGCCTGTAAAATGCTGCAGCTCGACCCCAAAAACTCATCCGCGTTTGACCCGCCTACCCGCCCATCCCCCCAAAAAATGCTCTCTAATAAATGCGTGATATGAATTAAGCATCGCCTTGTTTTTGGGATTGAAGGATCAGGCGTCCGTTATCCACCTCGTTTAAAAGTGCGTCAATATGCTCTGTGTAGTCTTTGGTGTAGTAATCTTGGGGGAACAACATGAAATCAGATCAAAGTGTAGTTGGAAGGTGACGAGCTGAAGATCTGCTCTCGTGTTTTTCGACAACAGCTTGAGAGGCGGGGCGGATTGTCTTTCGCTTGGTTGTGGGCAGCCGGTGCATTCTGGTGGTTGGAGTTTGGATCACACAACGTCTGATCTGGAAATTTTCTTCTGTGCAACGCCACAAATAATTTTTCTTGTTGCAAGTTGGAATCATGTCATGTCTCCTCAACAACCTTAACTGCAAAACTATTATTCCTTCTTTTTTTTTTTTCTTCTTTTTTTTTTACACGTAAACCTTTCTGTCAGTGAAACCTTTTGACGGCTAAATGAGAACAAAAACTTACAAGTTCTTCAGAAGTAAAACGAGCATGCACCAAAAGGTTGTGGTCCCATCTGTACCTGCATGTCCTGTCCTGCACACATACATTTAGTGTGCAGGACACAATGTGTACTGCAGAATAAGTTGTAATTGCTGACATTATCATGCTAGAATGCAGCCATAAAGCACACTGGAGGCTAAACCTTGCCAGTGAAAGCGTCCACATCCACACAAAAGCAGAACAGTGCTGAGAAAATTTTTTTTATTTTAAATAACAAAAGTAGTTTGCACTGAGGGCGACTATGGCTGAGCGGTCGTGCAACCTGGAGAGCTTCAGTGAGAGGAGGCGAGGGAACACAGGCGGGGAGGCTGGGACATCAGCGCGATCTGCAACACTAGTCACGGCAGATGGACATATCACAAGGCCCGGCGCGAAGTTGCTATAACACATAATGTTGTTTGTGCCATGTTTCCAGTTCTCAGTGCTGGGCAACCGGCACAAAGGCCTGGATCCTGAACTGAAACAGCTTGACTCGTTGTAATGAAATTGCCTGGATCCCAAGTGCATCCTTCTTTCTGCATCGCTGTATCGGAACAATCCTCGTTCCCAGACACAATGGGGGGAAAAAGCCCGAGAGGATGTTGAAGATGCTTCTTGGCGCTCGCGTTTTTTGGAGAAGATTTTGAAATGAGATGCGACTTTCTCAGTTTGTTGTGGTGGAAGTGGTGGTAATACTTCAGTGCATAGAAACACGCCAAGACTCGTGGATACATTTTGGTCTCCTCTGCAGCATGTTTAAAATGATCCTCCCTATTGTCTGCTGGCGGTCAAAATCCAACAAAGCAGGTTTCACTTACCACAAGATGAAAAGATTATGAGCTCAAACACCACTTTAGTTATGGGTCAGTAGCTTAGAGTTTTAATCTGTTGGCCCCCAAACTGCACCACCATCATCATCATCAAGGGGATCAGAACTTTGGCACAGATGTCTTTGGTTAATCTTTAGGGTGCAGAGGAATACGGACTGTACTGACACTTTCACTGAGTAGCATCCTAAACTGTCACTGAGTCGTGTGTAAGACAACAAAAAATGTTTAGTGTGAAGTTAATGTGGATTTTGAGATATTATCCACTAAACTAACACTTGTTCGGGCTATCGTTTGTTTTGTCACTCGATGTCCCGGCCCCCGTCTGTAGTAAACAATTTATAGTAATAAGAATAAAAACAAGGATGGCTTTATTAATTATTCAAAAACATAAATTCAACAATGGGGACTATATATAAGCATGGCAGCGTCATAAAAAGGAAAGTCAATGCAAAACGAATCTGTCAAAGAAAAAGGTCATTACATAAAAGGCAAGTCTAATAAACCCAAGTTTTTAGAGGTGAGTTACAAGATGAAACAGACGTAGCAGCCAGAGCCTCGGCTTTATAAATGTTATCCAGCTGGGGGTTAAAGATCTGCAATGCAATTGGGAGCCAGAAACATCAGAAAGGTGACGGTTGAAGGCTTAAAAACTCACTGGAAACAGCTGATCGTGTCTTATTTAAAATATGAATGAATGCCTGACGCATTTAATTTGGCTGGGGAAGCAAAATGGTGCCAACGATAAGGGCCGATTCATCGTGGCTGCATATTTTATTCAGACATGCAGACGTCTACGTCCGACTGACCAGTATACATCACAACACACCGTGCTTTTAAGCTTTAAGTGTTTTTCGGCTAGTGGTGTCGTTTCTGGCTTCCCTTCGCTGTATAGTCCCATCAGTTTGCCTGATAAATACAAATATTAGCTGAATAAAAATAGTTTTTCCTTTTGATCAAATATTTAAAAAGGCCATTAATACAGCTCAACTTAACCAAGTCTGGTCACGCTGGTCTCACACCTCGCTGTGTGTGCATTCTCTAAGTTAAACACTGCTGCACATTGTTAGTGGAAACCAAATAAAAGTTTGTTTTTGTACGACATTGTTTCCCTCATAATTACTTGTATTATTATTTTTAGTAGTATTGTTAATGTTTTATAGTTTTATTATGCCAACCATTTTTCTTTTGTCTTCATGCATCAACTTGCAGCTTGCTATTCTTATTTTAAAACAGTTTATTTCCAGTTCCTGCTTTTGTAACGGACATAGCTCTTTCGTCACAGCAGGTGTCTGTGGGCTTGTTCCCCGTCATGGAAATCAAACATGTGCTTTTCTGGACACCATATGACTCACTATAGTGAAGTGTCAGGTTGGATAAAGTACAACATTTTACAGAAATATGTCTTCGCTCACCGCGTTCAAATCAACTTCCATCACGGCAGAGCTCACGACTGGATGCATGGTGAAACCGATAATCCAATCAAAATACCACATTGGACAGATAATACACAGAACGGGTTTAAGGCTTTCTAAATGGCAGGCTTCCAGAAGGTCAAAAGTAAATGAAGATCATGTTTTAATATTGACTTGAAAGGGGAACCAAGGAGAAAAGAATTGTAGAAACCACAGTCTACGGAGAGATGCAGAGGGAGCTTATAGCAATACGTATTAACTACAAAAACATAAAATATCAAAAGGTGAACACAGAAAACAATCCAGTACAAACAGGTAAAGAAAACAATTTGAAAATGGCTGTGATGAACGGGAACATGACAATCTCTCTCTCCTTCATCTCTTATCTGACCTCTTTGTATCCCTGAAAAGAAATAAGGTTCCTGTCAGATTATGGGAATGCTGCTACATTGCTAGAGATGCTTAATGCTCGCGCTGAAACCAGAGCAGCGTCCTGAGCTGATCCTAAGGATCGGTATCGGGGCCTATCCGGGCATTAAAATAACACCAACACAGTTTATAAACTATAAGCTTAGAAAACAGATTTTTGATCAGGGACGTCCACTATTTGCAAGTAGCTCGTGAAAAAATACGGTCGGATACATTTTTAATCAACATTTAAGTAAACAAGTATCGGCTCGGACTAATATTATAATATTAAAGGACTTGGATCAGGATCGGAGGCAAAAACCACTTGAACGGGACATCTGTAGATAAAACCCAGCCATCTGATTGTCCTAATTTTGGATGTGGGGCTGAAACAAGAGTGTCCCATTCCCACATTGTGGATTCATGACCTTGTCTCTTCTTACTTTACAGCTGCCAACAAGCACTGAACACAGAGTAAATAGTGTAAAACAATGCAAAGATTTGACACCAGAAAACACAAAGGCTGGTTGGACGGCAGACGGACAGAGATTTTTGCAATTTTTAGATTCCTATTTCTCAATTTGGGGGCCGTAAAAGTACAAGTTAAGCTTGTACCGTAAGATGCTACGGTATGTTAGCATTAAGTTAAAACCACCTGTACCTGTTTGGTCAATGACGAGAACAATGAGGTGAAACGAGTTCACAAAAGCCTGGTTTAACCTGCAGAAAGTCACAGATCATAGCTTCTGATTTGAGCCAATTTCCACGGGGATGCTTTCTCAACACATTCTCACTTTTTAGACTTTCAGTGTTTCTCTCTGTCCTCAGAGCAGAGGGGTGCTTGGACACAAGTATTTAAACATTTGATCTGCAGCAGAAAAGTTTGACTTTTGGACTTTAAGCATATTTTATACATTAAACAGCAGTTAGAATACTTTCATTTCATTGGTGTTTTTAGGAATCGAGTCTAGTGAAGAAGCAAGAGTTTTGATGAGTATGAGCCAAAATGCATAAATTGTGTTTTAATCAGGAGCTGGTAAATGAATCCATTGATTTATCGATTGAACGTGAATCAGCCGTTGGAGTTGAGTCTGTTTGGAGCTTATTACCAAACAGCCGGGGATTCCTTGTCATCGTTACCCTTTCGCGATACAGTTGGTTATAGTGGGGGGAGTATGAGGAATAACGTAAAGGCACCGTGAGGTGGAGACACTGTGTAATGATTCAAAGGGAGAAACGATCCAGAAGTACATCAGAAGAGAGCAGTCGGATGTGCGAGTCTCCCTCTGTGAACTTTCTCAGAGCTCCATTTAGCGTTCAGTAGCAGGTGACGCGTACCCTCATCCCGTCAGCCGCAGGGCGTAAAGACACTTTAACAGTACTTTTTTGTCACAACTGTAGTGCTGCGCGTTAAACAGCTGCTTCGGTAAATGTCAAGCTAATGTCAAAAAAATAACTTGTCCCTTTAATGTCTTGAGCAGAAGAGAGATCTACAGTCGGAAAATTAAAAACGCCCCGGTGTGATTGATGTGGGACAGGAGTGAAGGTCTGGACCTCAAAGTATCTTTGACTCCGTCGTCTGCGAGGAGAGTGATTCTTTGCGCGGCGATTAAACTTTGAAGTATAAGGCCACATTACCTTTTCTTCCGGTGATTTATCACCCAGTTCCCTTGACTGTGTCCGGGGGCTTCAGACACGTGGGTGTGATTTATTGCTTCTGATTCATTTAAGTTCTTGAATAAACACGGTGCGAAGTTTCATTAATATCCCGAAAGGTTGAGCAAAAATGATGCCTGCGCTGAAGCGAAGTTCTGCATCACTTTGTGTGTAAATATCTGGAGACAGGCCAAGGGTAAAGGCTCTAACCAGATTAGGGGGAAAATGGCCGCGTTGCTTAACAGCAGTGTCGATGTGGTTACGCTATTGATGTATTCACGCTGGGAAGTCACTGGGTTGAACTTCGAAACAGAGATGAGAAAAAATGAGGAAACTGTCACAATGCCCTCAAAAAGCTGAGCTGATGTTCGATGTCTTCAACTTTAGATACCGGGACTGTGGTTGAAAACCTTCTTGCCTTGCTATGGAAATGGTTCCTCGTTTGGACCGACGCCAAACCTTTCCAGCTCTTGCATGCTGCTCGTTGGGTTCTTCATCTGCGATTTATGATGTGATGCTCTTCCCCAGGCTTTTTCAAAACCCTCAGTGGGTTGCACTGTTCCTCTAGAAAGACGTGTCAGCTGAATTCCGCCTTAAATCACAATGATGGCCTCAAACCCAGACTACGCTAGCCTTCCACTTGACAAAAGCCGTTTATATTCAGCTTGTTAAATCCATCTCTACAGTCGGACTCTGGTTGAAGCGATGCGTCGCATTAGTGTGGTGAGGATTTTAATTGGCGCTAAAACCAAAAGGCATTTGCTGCTGCTCACTTTGACAGTGCAGATATGAGAAGTGAAGCCTGTGTCCATATGATGTAGCTCATCCCGGTCTGTAGTTCAGCTCAGGGATACGTCTCGGACGACGTGAGGCTGGTGCGGCGGCTCAGTGTGGATAACGGCAGCCATTAGTTCCATCATTAACATTCCTTTGTTGCTGCCCTGCTTGCACAGAAGGCTTCTTTAATTTAATCAGCTAGGAGTGCAGCAGCAGTCGCCATAAGGCGTTTATTTGTCTGTACGTTGTGCCTGCGGTCGCGTTCGTCCAGGCACACAGTCGTGGGGTTGTGGGGCATATTTTCACATTAAGCTCAAGGAAGGAACAGCTCCTCCTCATCACAACGAATCTGAGCACAGCTGCTTGGTTACTGTGTGATTCTTTGTGAGGGGACGACAACAGCGTTCTTCTTTTCTCCGGAGCAGAGCTGCTGGCTAGTGTGTGTAGTGTTTAACTTCTCTGGTATCGCAACCCAAAGTGTCTTGTGTGTGAGTTTTATTTCTAAAGTGCAAATGTAAAAGTTAAGAATAGAAATGGTAATCATTGTATTTATAGAGCAGCGTGCTTTACGACAAAACGGAGTGAAGCCGTATGTGAACAGTAGTGCGACGAAGACGAGACAGAATTAAACAACAATACCGTAAAATAGCAAAGAAATATAACTAGTTAGAACGGAGTTAAAATGTAAAAGGACCATCTTTAGGAACGGCTTTGCAAGGCCAGCCCCGGGCCAGATGCTAAATGTTAGAGCTTAATATTAAAAACCCAGCCACGTGGCCAAGCCTTCAGATACACTATGCATCAGACCTGTCTACATCGCCTACTGTGTCCCACAATGCAAAGCGTGGGCGAAGTTTTACCAATAACATTAAACCTATTTCACCAGCAGTCCATCAAAATCTGTTTCTGAACAGATTTGAGGCGAGAAATAAGGAATCCAGTTGCTGAGTATTCACTCACTTTAGATCTACGAGGCCTAATTTTGTTCCAACTTTCATAAGACAAGGACACTACTGATCCAACTGTTAGCCTATCAGCTTACTACTATAATTTCCTCATTGAGGCTAGCGAGTTGGCTATCATTAGCTTGCAGTTTACTGCATGCAGCCTGTGGTAGCTCGTTAGCCGCCAGCGTCTAACCTTTCCAACAAATGCTGTTTGCTGCAGGTGCTGCAGTTGGACCCATTATTTTTTTTTTTTTATTTATTTTTTTTTTGCCATTAGCCGTACTGTTGTTTGTTTCAGCTTTCCAAAACCACACCCCGGCTAAGCCTGGCGCTGCATACTGTGAAATAAAATCGATTTAACAGTTCGTACTACTATGAGAAGCAGTATGTAGTGCACACTGCGTTCCTCAGTAGTATGTAGTAGGCAGCTTCGAATATAGCATTTACTGTATGTCCGGCCCTTTCCTGTTTCACAAAGCCAGCTCCCTCCGGGGGTTGGTGTTCCGATTCCAGCTCCTCCCGTCCACATGTCGAAGTGTCCCTGGGCAAGACACTGAACCCCTAAGTTTGCCCCCAGTTGTGCGTCTATCCTGTCCTGTCTTGGGATGTGCACTGGAGTTGGTCCCCGGTGGCCATAGAAGGCTGACCACTGCTCCAGAAGGATGGCCAGATGGGTCAAAAGCAGAGGATACATTTCAACGTGGAACGTGGATTGTATGTGTGTGTTTGAGCATTGTTCCCTGCTCTTGTATATCATGATTGACCATTAAACGACCGAACGGTCCAATTATTATTATTATTATTATTATTGTTATTATAACGAAACCAGTGGCCGACTTTACTAATGCTGCTGTGGCTGAATGGGAGCAAATCCCTGCAGCCAGGTTCCAAAATGTTGTGAAACGCCAGAAGAGTGGACGCATCAGGTCAGCGGCCGTGGATCTGAACTGAGATGTTAAGAAATCTCACATTGCAATACATGTACATGTAGAGTTTGAACCCAGACCAAGATACATACTAGTGAAAAAAGCAGAGTCATATTAATGAGGCACACAGGCTGAGAGTTTTGTGCCCTGATTGATTAGTTAGAAAACGTATGGACACAAATGTTAAAACTCAGGTTTTAAATTGGGTGAATAAATGTCTTAAATGTTTTTCATGCATGTTGTTGTGTCTCATTGTCTGGTTGGAGAATTAATTTAGTTGACAAATTGTAAATGTGTCTTTGTTTACTCCTGCGCCAAGTGTCATTTTTGGCACGTTTTTAACGGTTCTGTGCAAACGAAGCCTATTGTGCACGTTTGTGATTCTGCATCTTGTTACGTTTTTACGTAATTACAGGAGTTGTGGTGAGTGTGTGTGTGTGTGTGTGTGTGTGTGAGAGAATGAGTGCGTGTAATGTGTTTCCTGTTATGTGTCTTGTACTTGAACCACAAAACTGCTCTGTACATTAATTTAAGTAGCTCTTTATTTTGATAAAACGTTTTCTTCACACCTCGATGGATTTGCGTTCATATGTGGAAACGAGGAGCCCTTGCGTTGTGTTTGTGTCTTCGCGCCCACTTGTCGTTTTGCTCGTGGTCGCCCGTGCACGCTCGCAGACGCGCATGCCTGAACACATGCCGTTGCATCTGTGTTTATAATATGTGCATGTGCTCTCTGACGGAGTGGCAAGAGCACGGGAGGATTCCCCCAGCGTCCCAGGTGCCAGAGTGTGTGCTCAATGAAGGGTGAGGACCATCTGCCGGGGCTGGGTTAAATCAGTGCAACATGCAGGTGCTGAGGTATTTAGCCCAGAACGCAAGGTAAAAAAACAAAGCAGAGTGGGGGGGGTCACAACCCACAGAGAGCGGGGTGTTTGGCCTAGAAAAGTCAGACCTCGTGGTCGAGTGCAGCATGCGTAATTTAAAGGTATCTCACACAATTTTTTTTTTTTGTTTGACCATGAAAAACTACGGTGTTAAGTATTTAAAGGTCATAATCCTTAAAATCCATATCCAATCCATAATCCCACATAAATAAATGCCGCTTTTGTTGCTGTCTATCCCTGATGCTAGAAACGCATAAATAATTTCCTCAATAGCAGTTCCTGGGAGAAAATCTCCGCCCCACAGAAAGTGATGTGTTTCCACTAGGGGGTGTAATGGTGAACCAATACGTATCAGATCTGGACCAAGTTATGTCAAAAAATGACTTTTCAAAGTGTTTTATATCTTGTTTAAAAAAAATATATATATAAGGCAGAATTTGGGAAATCAAAAGGGGTGGTGCAGTGGTTAGCACCAGCATCCTCACAGCAAGAGGGTTCTTGGTTTGAACCCACTGGTCGGCTTTTTGTGTGGAGATGCATGTTCTCCCCGTGTTCGCGTGGGGTCTCGTCAGGTCCTTTATGCAGCAAGAAGGGGTTTACAGTAAAGGTGTAGTGGGAGTTGTTCATGCAGGAGGCCAGAATTAACCCCCATCACAGACCTTAATCCATTACTCCTCTGGAAGGGCGTTCCACAATCTTTTGGAACCTGGCTGCAGGAATTTGCTCCCATTCAACCACAAGAGGCCTGGCTCTCAGTCCAGTTCTTCCACACCAAACTTGGGAAAGCACGTCCAATCCAGTTGCGGTGTTGTTTTTGCTACTTTTCCAGAACCCCCTTGCTTGAGCTGCACTGATTATGCGTTCTATTTTTTTTGTTTGTTTATAGGTTTTGTCTCGTCATTTGAATGCATTAATATTAGCTTAACCTAATAAATCCAGCCACCAGATCGTGATCATTCATCAAATTGGAAGCTGCAGTATACATGTCTAGTCCTGCACAGAGACCAACGGTATGCCCTCAATATATATAAAACATGCTCATAGCATAAACCAATTAATTCTGCTTCCATTATTTATGATCTGCCTCAGTCATTGAGGACACTTGGATGTTGAAATACACACAGCTTAGAGCCCTCCAGTCTGCCATACATAATTCTTCCTGATGAATTGTTGTACAGATGTTTGCATGTTCTGTCTGCAGCACATGCGCTCAACAAAGCCATCCCCTTTCACTGTAATCCTGCATGCAGGGAGGGCGGGTGGATAAAATTAAACAGATATGCTTATCTAAACTATTTATTAAAGAACCATATCCGAGATATAATCCTAATATGTTATCAAGAGCCGGGGGGGGATTTCAGACGTACGTGAAGCGCAGAAATCCAGGTGTACGGGGTTGTAAATCGGGGATTAGCGGAAAGGTTATTGTAATTTTTTAAATAACACAAAAGCAGATTTCATTATTAAAAGGCTGAACAGACCATCTGGGAGGAGGAAAGTACTTTTGGTTTTCATCCGCTGCACTGTGCTGTACTTTACCTCCATACACCAATTATTATTATTGTTTTTCATCAACTCAGACGACCAGGCTGTTTAAATGAAAAGCATTTTCCAAAAGTATATCTGGTCATGTACTTGACTTGTAGTCTGAGGGCACCACAGTCTCTCTGAGTAGATTAACAGACTGTTCTAGTCTGAGTTATATCAGAATCACATTATTCACCGTGTACAATGGTTTTACAGCAGGAGTGGGCGGCTTATCCCGTACAAACGGCACACCGGTGCAAACGGCAGGATATGATTTGTGCTGTACCTTTTGTATTGTTTTAACCTGGATCTTAGATGTCGCATCGCTCCGTGCAGCAGTGCAATTCGCTGTATGAAAACCAGTGCAGCGTCACATTAAGGGCTTTTGCCAGGAATGCAAGGAACTACGGGCATCGTTGCCTGATGACTGCATTAGCTAGTGTTAATTCAATTATTTTTTGCTCTAATAATTGAAATGGTTGTCTCCTTGGTCAAATGAAGGTATGTTGTGATATCAGCAATATCTCCTAGTATCTTGTATTCACTGTAGAAATTCGGAATATATTACTTTATGATTTGCGGCCAAGTAGATTTGTAGAAATAGGGCCCAGGTTTCAAAATACTAGAATTTCCCTTTAAGGTTTAAAAGAATGAACATCAACTGCTGGTCTGTGACTAAAGGTGACCTCAGGTCTCCCACGTGGACATCGAAAAACACTACGAAGCAAATATGGAGACAAATTAAAAGCAACAAGGATCCTATAGATTAGCATTTAAACAGAGTAGGGCACATTCAGCCCTCGGGTAAAACCTCCCTAAACCCACTGCAAAGTAGGAAAAGTCAGGATGAGAAAGTGCTGACGGATGCAAACGCACTGTTGCTGCGCCGCCGTGCTCATATTCGTCAACGACTCCCTTAGCAGACTCATGTGACACCAGCCACCTCGTTTTTTGAACTGCGCTTGCAGCTTTCTGTGACAGGTACGCCAGTCGGCATCAACATATCCAGCCACAACAGCCGCGACTCACGGCCCGGAGGCTCATGCGCTCTGACGGATATTTTCTGTTTGTTGCCCGAGGGATTACAGGCCCCCGATGAAACAAAGGCACAAGCCATAATGTTTTGTGTTGGAGCTACTTCTATCTCGTGCCTGCTGCACAGACTATGCTGTAGAAAAGGAGACTGGTTTCCCCGTCTGTTTTTGCTGCGTTGTCTTTGCGCAGACCTCGACCTAAGTGTTATTTCTCCAACAGACATTTTTGTAGTCGTGGCTTTGTAAAACATGTCTGTGCTTGTGGGTGACTACTTTTGCAATCGCTGCTTGCACATCTGCTTTACGTATGCAGTTTGTGCTTCCAGTACTGGTTCCGCTGATTACGGAATTTTGGAATTTTTTTTGTTTGTGAGCTGACAAACTTTAAACATTCCAAAATGAATTCAAAATTCATTTTTCATTTTCCTACAAAGCAATTAGAAACGGTTCATTGTCAGGACACTTGCAGCAGGTGCAAATATGGCACACGTTAAATCTGTGTTGTTCTGCACTCGATGTCGCCATCGTAGAAAGTCGCATCACATATTTTCACCAACGCCAGCCTGACTGTCATATAGCTGATGCCATTGTGCACAAAGACTTGTTTGCTTAATGTCAGCGGTCAGGGTGTCGCTCAAAGAAACCTAGTCAGGACTCTTTGCCTGCAGAGCGGTTCAGGCCCGTGACCTTCTGCTGAAAGGACACTCTCTTTAACCATCAGGCCCAACCTGCCACCTCGCAACACGGTCAAATCCCCCAGACTGCTCATTTCGCCACGGCAGCGCAGACTGCTGGTATTTGCAGCTGATGAGCACGCTCAGTAGGGGCCCGTATGCTGATGTATGTGGAGAGTCACAGTCATGCTTTGGCAGGGGTAAAATCAGAGGCATCGCACAGCGGGGGCTCTCGCAGCCGCGGTATTGTTTAGAGGGAGTCGGAGGCTGGGGCAGAAGGTCAGCGGCTCCACACACTGTGGCGTGACTGACTGCATATCAACATGCACAGACGACATTTACAGCGAAGCTATGGGCGCGAGACACACCGCCGAAAAACGGAAAGTAAATGTTTTCCGCATCTATTGACCCACCATAAAGGCACAATAGCTTCAAATGATACGCTGTCTGAGCCCCAACGTTGTTTTAGAACTGACGTTATTCGGTTTAATTCGTGGTGCTTTCACGGAGTCTGCAAACGGTCACTCACTGTCGCTCACATTTTATCCATAGTGCATTTTACAAAGGTAGTAAAGGTCACAACGCCTCTACACTGTGAATATGGAGCCTTCATCAAGGTCATCCTTGAGTGTGAGATGCGATTTAAAGTTACGAAAACCTTGTAAGTGGACGTTACTGATTTGAGTGCAGATGTCGAACGGATCATTACAGATTGGATATTTAACTTTCCTCCCACGTTTTAATGCCGTTTTGAATTTTGAACTACAAGTGACAGGCGGTGCGAGCTGTTGTTTCCTTATTGTCAGAGATTAGCACCTTTTGGTCAGTAACTTCTCCATCATGCATTTGTGTGCTCAGTACATATGCTCAGCTCATATAAATATGCGTGTGTGTGTATATAGTTTTATATGGCATAAACATGGCTGAACTATGACAAAATACACATCTGTGGCACGCTATTGTTCTAAAAGCTACTTAGCAATATATTGGCAAAACGAACAACCTCTGACTGGATTATTGTGGAGTATTAATGTAAAATTGCAGAAATAAAAACACAAATTTTACTAGAGAACATGTACTTTATGCTTTCCAGCTCGAGGGGTTAACCTCTGCACTCACCGAAAGCTGCTGCCTCTGTTTGTGGGAAGCTGGTGAGGGATCGTGTCCTCATGCCAGCACGAGTTATTATCATTGTTCCTTCTTTCAAACCCTAGAACAAGGATAGAACATTCTTTCATTTCTTTTTTTTTTTTTTTTAACCACCGGACAATGTCAACGTTTTTAAAGCAAATGTTCCTACAAAAGTCAACAAGACACAAACTCCCCGACATGAAAGTCGAAACGCCGCTGCTCTTCACTGTCTCCAGTCTTTCTACTGTTTTTAGAGGCTGTAAACTTCCTTCCAAGACGTCTTTTTTCTTTTCTTTTTGTCACTATCAATATGTAACACATGACGAAGAACGTTTCTTCGGTTGTGTGATGTAAACTGGTGGTTTTTTTCTTTTTTCTTGTCCAAAAGTATGGATAACTTATTTACAAGGCATGAAAAATACTACAAATAAACTCCAAAGACGCCACGCCAAGGACACTATTAGCAGGTCTTGTGTCAGCCTCTGGTTCAGCTTCTCCGTGTGGCTTTATGAGGGTTGAAGAGCTTCAGTTCATGTCAAACGAGGGAGTTCATACTTCACAAAGATATCGGGGAGAGAGAGAGAGAGAGATCTTTTATATTGCTTGGAAAACAGAATTAATTAGCACCATAACAAATGTCTGCTGCCTTCTTCTGTGGGTGTATGTGTTTATAAGTGTGTTCTTGTACTTGTTTGCCTGTGAGAAGCAGTTTGGAGTTTCAGACGTTTGGTGAGAGGACAGTTTTACAAAGTGAGGTTATTTTGAATCCTCCTCACTTCTTTCCAGCTGAAATGTATAACGTTTTGAATGAATGTGTTGTTGTTGTATCTATCTTTATGGCTGAATGTGCCGAAAGACTAAAAAGTGGCTGCAGATGCTCTCTGCTGTTGAGAAAGTGTTGATCGGGTTTGTCAGGTCGCACCTGTCCTGTTCACAGTGCCAGTGCTGTCTGACTTCATCTCTTCACTAAATAAAATGTGTGCATCAGATGGTCCTTTGAGGATATTTTCGCTTCACAAACGCTTTAGATGCTCCGTCGTCTTCGTTGTAGTTTATATGTACAGATTGTTCTGCTTGACACCTTTTAAATTAGCGTTCGTTTGGAATAAATTGAAGGTTACTTTAAGATTCCTATTTGGGTTAAGAGCTCAGATGATAAATAGGATCAGGGGCAATTGGGGTAAATCTAACAACAAATTTGACGTCCATGTTGCACCAGCACAGTTTTTATTATTTTATTCTTTCTAATTCCAGACTATTTCAGATGACACCAGAGACTCGACAGGTCTGACTGGACCCAGACCACTCATAGTTCGCCATCATTCACGACTTACATAGCTGATCGGAAAGGTGCCAGAAACCAACTTTGTGTTTCCACCTGACAGTGATTACGTTTCATATGCAATCGTAGGTTTATGAATGAGCGGGAACTTGGATGCGTTCGTGCTCGCTGGGCGGTGAAGGTGCCCTTTGCAGCGGTGGTGTAAAGCACCAGACTCGAGGTGTCCCAGACCATCAGTCGTCTCCCACTGTATGACACACCGCGCTGATTCACCACATCTGTCAGGCTGGGCAGTTATTGGGCTGATACTGTGTAGTCTGAGCAGTCCACTAAAAAATAGACAAAACAGAATAACATTAAGGTTCGGTCTTGGGGTTAAGGATTAGAACTAGGTTGGAGGTTGAAATGTAATCAACAGAAAGTCCTCACAAGTCAGATTAATACAAATTTCTGTGTGGGGGGGGGGGGGGGGGGGCGGGGGGGGGGGGGGGGGGGGGGGGGGGGG